>CATIWR010665701.1:0-17661 GCA_949677035.1 Omphalea diandra | reverse complement strand
TACATGAGCCTCAAATTCTGAGTTGAGCAAAATATTATTGGACTTGACATCTCTGTGGATGATTAGAGGTGAACAGTCATGGTGCAAATAACATAGCCCTTTTGCTGCTTCAATGGCAATTTTAAGCCTGGTTTCCCACTTAAGATACCCTCCTCTCTTCCCATGCAGAACTTCACCTAAGCTGCCCTGTGACATGTACTCATAGACTAATAGATTCATCTCTTTATTCGAACAATAACCCAGTAACCTGACAATGTTTCTGTGCCTAATCCTGCCTAGTGTTTGAATTTCTGCTGACAGGCCATTATCATGAGACGACCCATTGGTTATCCCCAGCAATTTCTTGACTGCTACTTGTTCTCCATTTGGCGTTATTCCTTTATATACAATTCCAGCTCCACCTCTACCTATAATGTTGTTTTCCTTCAAGCATTCTATTATGTCTTCACATGTAAATCCCAGTTTCTGGAATGCAGTAAGCTTCCATCTTTTTGAATTCTTTCGTATCTTTCGAGCCTTGATGATTGCCAAAGCAGCAAACACCAATGAACATGCTAAAAGCGCTAGAGCAAATAGGAGCTTGAATTTTACAGAGACCTGTGATTTCAAGTTGTTTTCGGTGGGAAATTGTAATGGAGAAATAGATGAAGAGTTGCATTCGTTGAGGGAAGACCCGCAAAGGTGAGGGTTACCAGCAAAGGAAGAGGAGTTGAAGAATGAATACTGTCCAAATTCAGGTATAAAACCAGAGAAGTTATTGTGTGAAAAATCTGCCGATGTTAGACTTTTCATGGACCCGATTTCCTTAGGAAGACTCTCATTCAAGTGATTCCAAGAGACATTGAAGTAGTTTAATATGTGAATTTGAGTAATCTGAATTGGGATTGAACCCGAGAGTTGGTTTTGGCTCAAATCTAAGTAAGTCAACATTTGACAATTGCCAATCGCAGTAGGAATACTTCCAGAGAAGTTGTTTCTACTCATATCCAAAGTCAGGACATTTTTCAACTGACCTATTTCAGGTGGAATTTCTCCTGTGAATTGGTTCCCACTCAATAGAAGAATCTGCAAGCTGGAGAAATATCCTACAGATGCAGGAAGAGACCCAGATAAGCGATTGTCCGACAGATTTAGCTGCTCTAGTTTTGAGGATAGCTCGCTGTTTTGCTGTGGAACTCGTCCGCTCAGGTAATTATTTTGCAGCTCCATGAGTGAAAGCTCTGGCAAGTAAAGAAACCCACTTGGAATAGATCCTGTCAAGTAATTTTGACCCAGTCTAACTCTTGTTAAAGTGTCACAATGGCCAAGATCATCAGGCAGAGCACCAAACAGAAAGTTGATGCGCAGAATTAGAATCTGCAGTTTCCTTCCTAAGCAGAGCGATCTGGGGACTAATCCAGTGAGCTTATTGCTTGACAGATCAAGTTCAATTAATCTGCCGTTTTCTCCAAGCTTTTCAGGAATAGCACCTGTGAAATTATTGCGCCAGACCTTAAGGACTTCCAGTTTCGGTAGTTCTGCTATGAAACGTGGGATCTCTCCATGTAGCTTGTTAAGGAATAGGTTGAGCAGAGTGAGTTCTTCAAGCCCAGAAAACTCAAATGGGACACCTCCTGTTAGAACATTGTTTGAGAGATCCAAAGATTTGATGCTGCTCAAATTGCCTAATTCGGGAGGAATTGAACCAGTGAGCTCATTTGTTTGCAAGAAAAGTGTGTCTAACTTGTTAAGATTTCCCAACTCTGCAGGCATTGGACCTTGCAAGCTACAGTTTGCAAGGTCTAAATGAACAAGATTAATTAATTTGCCAAACTCAGGTGGGATTCCGCCATCAAATTCATTATAATAACCCAAGTAGAGCTTCTCAAGACTAGTAAGGTTACCAAGCTCGCCAGGTATAAAACCACGCAAATCATTCCCCTTAACAGATAGATAATTAAGCTGCTGCATACTTCCGTAGCTAACAGGGATAGTTCCTGTGAAGAAATTCCCGCCAAAATCCAAGTGCTTCAGCTTGGTGAGTTGAGTGACACCAAGTGGAAGTGAACCATTAAAGTTGTTATCGTAAACATCAAACACTTGAAGGTCTTTCAACTGAGAGAAATCCCAATATTCAGGCTCTCCATCGAATAGATTGTCAGACACATTGAAGTATTGTAGCCTTGAAAGCTTGTGAATTTGTCGAGGGAACTCGCCAGAGAAGCTGTTTCCAGGGAGAGAAAGATGGACCAGAGTTCGGAGATGGGTAATGACAGGGGAAAAGCAACCAGAGATGTTGAAGCTGGATAAATCTAAGGAAACTACCGATACATTCTTATCGTCACAAGAGATACCAGCCCAAGAAGAACAGAGAAACAAGTGGTTAGACATGTTCCAGGTATTGAGGGAAGGATCGTAGGATTGAAAAGATTGTTTAACAGAAACCAGGATTGAAGCTTGCTTCTTGAGGTAGAGATCATGTGAAGAAAATGAACGACAAGAAGTGATCATAATCACAATAATCAAGAAGGAAAACCTCATGACATGATAATTGGAAGCAGTAGCCATGATTGGATTGAAGAATCAAAAAATGACTTGTAGAGAACCCAATATTTTTTTCATCAAGAATCAAGAAAATCAATGGCCATTTCATAGATAGCAAGAAGAGAGACAATGGGAAAATAAATTTGTAATGAATCTAAAAAGGCAAAGTAGTTGACTATAAAACAGCACCTAAAGAGGTTCTGTTTATTTCCCTTAGGCTCAGTATATTTTTTGGTAACCCATCTTTTACTTTTGAAAAAGAAAAGCAAAAAAGCAGAAAAGATGGTGTAATATAACTGACCGTTTCATCAACCATTATTGAATCTTGCGTTACTTTTCAGGCACAAGTTACATGTATGCCCTTTGGTTTTACTACTTATCTTCTAATAGAATCAGAATCTGAGCATTCGACAGCTAGTTTTTAGCGGGATTTGACATTACTCCAAATCTAAGGAACAAATCTTACTTGCATTAGTTCTTATCCATCCTTATAGTGTTAGTGATCCTTAGTCTGTCTACAAAATTTATTTTATTTATAGTGTTGTGATCGTATCCATCTGCAAACCAATGACCTGTGGAGTGCCAACTTTCTTCTTGAAATTTATAATAACATCAGGGTTTCACCACCCACACCCCAAAAAAAAAAAAAAAAAAAAAAAAATTTCTTTTAAGAGAAAAGTCACATTCCATCACGTCCATTACCTATTGTTAATAATAATGAATGAGGATGATAATTGACATGCATATATATCATGTATCGGATTCTAGATAAGTATCAGTTTGGAACTCGAGGTAAGTGACATATATATATCATGGAGTATCTAGGATTCTAGATATATCTTAGTTATTAGTTCCAAACCCATAAAAATTTACCTTTTATTGCACCTACAGCATTAATTCTTGTTCCAAAATAGAAGTTAGGTACGCTATTTCGTATGCTTAGAAAACTTCGTCCAATCATATTCAAGAACATCAGTCATCAGCATACACCCACCATTTATATGGCACCAAAAAATTTTAAGGTTTTTTGACCAGTTGGGGATTTTTGAGTTTCTTCATCATATTTTTTCTTGAATCGAATCCAAAATCATCTTAATTGTGTTCATAAATTAACGTATTTTCATAAATGAGGCATAAATTGAAATGTCACTTATGTCAAATTAAAATGGGATTCCATTTTTTTTTTTTTTTCAAAAAAAGCTCATCTAGGCGTTACTATTAAATCAACTTGGATGAAATCATCTTTTGAGTTTATTGGTAGGTCCAAAAAAAAAAAGCATGTATTGGTTGAATTTTAACATTATTGATTACTTTGAATAATTGCTTAGAACTCAAGTCTAGAATGTTATAAGCTGCGTCGTTAGATGTCATATTGCAAAGATGTTGATACGCACTAAAAGCTCCGAGTCCTGGTGAAGATTCTTTTCCCTACATATCATATGCATCGATCGTGTTAGTGAAAGGCGATTCTGATTATGAACATCATTTTTTTTTAACTGCGAGTTTCTTCTCTCTCTCTCTCTCTCGCTTTCTCTCTTTTTGGTATAGAAATCGTTTCTTCTATTCATCTTTGTCGCAATTATCCTTTATAACAAAAATTACACAGATGTGCCAACGTATCTTAGCTCAAGTCATAAATTCGCTAAATAATTATAAAAAATAATTTTTCAGGAATTATTAAATTTAGCATAAATAAATCGGGTTGTAAAATTACTAAATAAAATTTTAAAAAAATTCTTTACCACATCAAAAGAAGGAAAAAATAAAGCCGCTACTCTATATGTAGTTTGACCTCTCTAAATTAATAGTATAATAATTAATAATCTGACTTTTAATAAAATTTCATCAAATCAATCACATTTATAGGCATAATTTAATTTTTCTGCTATGCAATAATTAATACAAAATATAAATATTATTTGGCAAAATCACTCTCTTTAGGAGCCATCTATCTAGAATAAATTGTTTCCTTTTAGTTCTATGCCTTGAAATATCTTATGAGTTACAATATATATAAAATTTAAAAGGTTAAAAAGAGAAATACCTAAATGAAAAGTACCTAATTTTTATATATTTTAACTTTTAAAACAGTGATATTTTTATATTCCTTATATTTAATTTTAATTGGAGATATAAATGATCTTTATATTTAGTTTTTTATTGAAAATATATATTAAACTTGTTGATAGCTTATAAATAATAAATATATAAGACCAAATTTACATAATAAAATTTTTTAACTGGTGTCTTAAGGTAAAGGTAAGGTGAGATTATTTAGGAATGAAAGTTAAGTTCAAATTTCATTAATATAATCCATTTTTTTAATACTAAAAATACTATTTAAAAAAAGAAAAAAAGCTTTTAGACTTAAAATCACCTTTTTCTGTGTTTGGTGATGCCAATTAGATTTTTTAAATAAGCTTTTGTCGATTTAAAATCTGATTAAAGGAGAAGTTGGTTTTCGAAGTTTTGGCAAAAATCTAATTCTTGGATGATGCAGGTAGCAGAACTGATATTTTGAATGGATAAAAATATCCTTAAAACTTAAAAATATATAAACCAAATATAGAACAATCATTTAAAACTGCCCCTATTGACTGTTCATGAAAAAAATATTTATTTAAAGAAAGATAGTGTTTAGTTCTTTAAACTTTTCTTTTCTTTTTCTTTTTAATAATTAATTTAAAAATAATTTATGTTGATAATATATTATTTCATAAATTCACTTAAAAAAGCACTTCAATGATGTGATTATAATAATAAATTTTTTATTAATAATTTGTTATCAAAAAATAAAATAAAAATAAAATGATGTCCTTATTTGTTAAAATACCTTTTAACAGTATAATCTACATTAATTTGCCAAACATTTATAATCAGCTTTTTTATTCAAAATAAATTTTTACTAATTTTTTTTTTATCGAATACATGACTACTTTTTCAATTAGCGATTTTTAGTAAATTACTTTTTTTGCGCAGCTATAACTTATTTTGACAATAATGCCAAAGACCCTCTAACTATATCTAAAAGTATGTAGTGATATTAAAAATGTAAATGAAATATACTTTCAAGTAGATATTATATAAATTAATAAATTGTTATACAATAAATCGTATTAATTTAGAAAGATCACACTCTATGCAGATCAACACATTGAACAATAAGTTTTTCAATCCAACTTGTTGGCTCCCTCCATGAAATCCACCATGCAAGTGTTTCTAAAAATATTCTGCCAATATTGGCTCACAATAATGATGATAAAAAAGGAATGATGATTTGGTGCACAGTCGCTTTGTTCACTATTCACTAATGCCTCCAGCTCTTGTCTTTTTGACTGAGCAATGAATCATTGTTTTTCCATGATACGCGGACCCCAGACACAACCTTTCATTTGGAGTAATGCAACGTATATGAGGTACACTCATTCTAATAATTACCGCTAAAGAAACAATCCTATGCTAATTTCTTTTTATAGGCACCTATATATGTGTTGTAGCATGCAACTTCCATTCCACCAAGTCTAGCAAACTTGGAAAATGTTAGGTATATAATCAAAGAGAGGGATAGGAATGACCACTAAAAAAGTTTTTCGATTTTAATTGCATAATCAAATTAACTTTATTACTTATCGATTCCAACTGTGGCGAGGAATAAATTAGTTTAAGAAAGACAAAATTTATGCCAAAAAAGGAAATTCTCAAAGATGAGTAAAAGACAAATTTGTTAAATTGCAAGCCAAAATTGTAATTTGGCATCTTTTCTGACCTTAATTTGATATAAATATTTAATTTCTATTAATTTGAGAGATATAATAATTCATTATTTGATCTATGTTCGAGAAATGACTTGGATCCTATTCAAATCCGAATGAGATCCAAAAATTATCTAAACTTGAAATTTTAAAATTTTAGAGTCAAACTTATTTGAACTATAACTTTATTTGTTAAGTCATGGACTCACTCAAATTTATCTAACCTTAATTTTATTCAAAATTATTTAATTTTAACCAATTTAAATTATTAAAAATATTTTAAATTTTTTAAAATTAAAATATTTTATTTATTTTAAAATTAAAATTGTGAGTAATAAAATTTGAAATTAGTTTAAAATACTTTTTACACCATAATCTAATGATTTCACTCGATATATTTAAGAAAAGATTTAACATGAAATTGTTTCAACCCTACTCATTTGTCATCTTGAACCAAATTTGATTTATATTATAAAATAACTCAAAATTTAATTAAAAATGAATTTCATTTATTTTTAAATTTTTTTAATATACTCTCATACATATTGCAACAATATATACGTCCTCTTAACTGTTATTTAATTTCATTTATAGATATAGTCCATGAATATATAACTAAACAACAGTATTCATTTTATAACTCAAACTCCATCGTACTCCAACTAATCATAATATATATTATTAAGTTCAATTTTAGAGTTAGATTTAAATTATTATTTATCATTTATCAAATAATTATATATAATATAATCATATGTCATAATTTTATATTATACTATTGAAAATTTTTAATAGAAAAATTTTTAATAGAAAAATAAAAAAATTTTTAATAGAAAAATAAAAAATTAATTTTCATATAAAAAACTTTTAAATAGAAAATTAAAAAATCTTTAAAAAGTAAAAATTTTAAACAAGAAACTAAGATCATATAAAAAATTTTGAATAGAAAATTAGCAAAATCTAAAAAATAAAATTTTAAATAATTTCTAAAAACGAGATTGGAATTTAAAAAATTAAAAATCTTAAACAAGAAGTCAAAATTAAAATTTGTTCCATTGATCATTTAAATTTGAGTATAAAAGAACTTTTGGTAGTGTAATAAATTATTATAGATCACTTCATTTAACTTTAATGAATTTTCTATTAAAATTGTGTCGCACAACATTGAAAGTATTGATCAATAGATAATATATATATATATATATATATATAGACACACACACACACACATATTACACTATTAGTTTTATGTTTTTACTATAAAATATTTAACATTATTTATTTATTTATTTTGAACATGAAATGGAGATTTCATTGAAAAATGAGAAATTTTAGGGAGTTATAGATAAAAACAATAAGTACAATCTGAACCAAAATAACTAACAATATACAATAATAACATGTTTGGACTAGGATGATTAACCCTAGTCTTGGACCTCTTTTGATATTGACAAATGAGATTGATCAATCCTAATGTTTTAATTGAGTGTTGTTTTGTAGATTTAAGTTAATTTTTCAAGTGAAAGTTGGATGAAGTTCATAATCTTCTAGAAGGTAAAGTTTGATCCAAATTCACGATCAGTAACTTATAATTCGCGACCGCGACTTAGTTCAAGAACAGGATGAAATCAGGCCAGACAAATTCGTTGGCATCATTTCTATCGTGATTCATCTAAAGATGGGAGTGTCAAAGTCACAGACGAATTCACGATAAGTGTCGCATCTCATTCGCAATCGTGAATTTCATAGTGACTAAAGAGGGAACCAAAGCCACAACCACAACATGTCAAGTGTCCCAGATATCCGTTGAAGAACAAAATTTTGGGTAGCGACCGCGATTCAAGAAGAAGAAGAAGATTGTCTTTCAAACAGAAGGATTCACATCTTAAGTCATGCCCTGTACAAAGAATGATCGCCATCACGACTTTTGTGAGTAGTTAGAAAGCAACGACTATATTTTCCTATTGGACTAATAAGGAGATGACACATGGACTAGCCATTAGACACAAACGGGATTTTTCGCTGCAATTTTTGGCTCCCGCATGAAAATTCAAATGTACCGACCGCGAATCCTTAATAGAGACCAATACTATTGTCTGTCATGCAATTAATGTAGAATCTACCTAGCATGATTTGGAGATTTATTGAGCTTCATAGTATAATGTCTCTTTGGTGGGTACGAGCTATAAATACTCCCCCAAATAGATGTAAATGCAAGAGAATTCATTAACTTGTAACAAAACTCTTGCACTTTTGCTACTCATTCTTTCTATTCTTTAAGTGATTGTTAGGTGTGAGCATAAACACCAATTGTAATAGGTTTCAGTGTGAGCCTGTAAAAACACTAAAGCAAGGTTTTAGTGTGAGCCTGTGAAAACATTTAAGAGAGGTTTTAGTGTTAGCCTTAGAAAACACTTGTAATAAAAGTTGTTGTGTGAGCCTTGAAAACACAAAGTGTAAAAGTTAGGTGTGAGCTTGGAAACACCATTTTGAGTGAGTGAAACATCCAATTGCAGAGATTTGGGGAGTGCACGTAGGGTTGATTATACCCGAACCACTATAAATCTTATATCTTCTTTTCGACCCTTCTTAATCCTCATTATACTTTTTTTTTTAACACCAATTCAACCCTCCTTTCTTGGTGCCTAGGACCAACAAGTGATATCAGAGCCAAGTCTCACATACAAGCCTTAATTGGGTGAGCAAAGTTCATGGCACAAGAGGCAATCCACTCACACCTCAAGCCCTACTTTGATGGATTTGACTATACTCATTGGAATTATAGGATGGAGATTTATCTTGACACAGATTTAGTGGACCTTTAGGATTTAGTATTCAAAGAATGGAAGTCACCCTCTAAAGTAGTGGATGGAATTGAATAACTCATTCCATGGGAAGATTGGGTTGAAGCTCATAGGAGGCCAAATGGCAAAAATAAGAGGCAATGGCCATTCTTCTAAGCTCTCTCTCTAGGGAAGAGATTGGAAGAGTGCAACATTGCCAAACAGTTCATGCCATTTAGAAGACTATTGAAAACTATCATGAGGGCACAACACTAGTTAAATCAAGCCAATTGGAGATGTACGTGAAGGAATGAGAGCTCTTCATGATGAAGGACCATGAAAACATCACTGAAATGATGAATATACTCCTATCCATCGTCACTAATATGAAAAAATTTGGAAGGACTCTTATCAACTATGAGGTAAATACAAAAATCCTTAAAACTCTTTCATTAGATAAGTTTGGTTCAAGAGTGTGAAGCATTCAAGAGTCCAATCCAGAGATTGGGAAGGTTCCTACCGACGTGTTGATAGGAAAACTCTTAACTCATGAATTGACCTTACAAAAGGATAAGCAAATGAAGAAGCTAAGGGGCCAAGGAGAAAAATCAGAAAAAGAAAGAAGAACCTTGGCACTCAAATCCTCAACAAAGGAGAAGGAGGTAGAAACAACCTCTAGTGATGAAAAAAGCGATAAAGAAGAAGAAGAGCTAGAAATGCTCTAAAAAAGGACAAAAGAGTTAATTAGAAGAAGAAAATAGAGAAGAAGCTTCAAGAAGACAACTCATAATCCAAGAGAGATATCCAATGAAGTCACTTGTTATGAATGTAGCAAAGCAAGGCCACATCAAATACTATTGCCCTAAAATAAAGATGAAGAAAAGATGGGACAAAGGGAAGAAGAAGAGTTTTTAGCCACTTGGGATGACAACTCAAGTGAAGATGAAGAAGAAGGAGAAGTTGCCAACATTTGTTTCATGGCACAAGAAGATTCTCCAAATGAGGTAAGTACTTCTTCCCACTCTCATTCAGCTTTTGATGATTTTGATGAGATAGATGAAGAGCTTCTAGAGGCTTTTACTATGAGATGTGACAAATATAAGTCATAAATGAAGTCTTATAAGAAAAAATGTCAAAAATTGGAGGATGATTATAAATCCCTCAATGATCTTGTAAGCGAATTGAGAGTATCAAATGATGAGCTCAAGAAATTTGTAGAAAATCTTTCTATACATCTTCTTTATTGGCTTCATTGAGAAAAGAGAATGACTCTCTACAAGGAGAAGTCATTGAGTTTAGAAGCTCAATCTCTAAATTCTATAAAAAAAAGGAAGCCCTGGACACATTGATTGTGTCTTAAAGACCACCATTGGTTAGACATGGTCTAGGCTTCAATGAAGCCTCTTCATCATCACATACTACATTTGTTAGATCATCAGAACCTCAAACCTCAAATGTTGAGGTAATTGAGAAGAAAGGTGCTCCTAGCACTAAGCCTCCTAAGCCTAAAGGCAAAGAGAAAGCTCCCTAAAGCTCAAGGGCTAAGACTCAAAGAGCCAACCATGCCTACATGTACAACAAAAAACATGCTCACACTCACAAACATTTCCCTACTACTTCTCATCATACATGCACATGCATGTATTCACATAATCAAGGTATGAGAAGGCCTCCTACTCATACTAAAATTGTGTATAGGAGAAATATTCATAAGTCTAAACTCCAATATCATTATTGCATGAAATTTGGGCATGTTAACATTCATTGTTTTATTAGGAAGGCTCACCTCAAATTAGAGAACCCTTTATCTCCTAACCTCTTAGGACCCAAGTATGCTTGGGTACCTAAGAAAAAGTAACTCACTTTTATTGTGTAGGGAAGTGTGGCAACCACCAAATCAAGCAATTGACATGTGGATAGTGGATGTTCCAAGCATATGACTGAAAATAAAAAGCTATTCATGATATTGAAGGAAAAGAAAGGTGGAGATGTCACATTTGGTAACAATGCCAAGGGTATGGTAATTGGCATTGAAACTATTGGTAAGAATGTTTGTTCCTTAATTAATAATGTTTTATTAGTTAGTGGCTTACAATATAATTTGTTGAGTGTAAGTCAATTGTGTGACAAAGGTAATAAAATCACCTTTGATCCTAGGGAATGTCGAGTCACTATTTTAGTGGATGATGAGGTTATTTTCAAAGGTGAAAGGAAAGGCAATACCTACTAAATTGCCTTAAACAATTTGGCTAACCAATCTTTTAAGTGTCTTATGTATTTGAGCAATGAAGCTTGGTTATGGCATAGAAGACTTGGACATGTAAGCATGAATCTTCTTCAAAGCCTATCTAAAGGAAAATTGGTGGAAGGCCTTCCCAAGATAAATTTCACTAAAGACAAGAAATGTGGTCCTTGCCAAATGGGGAAGCAACATCAAGCCTCTCATAAAGCAAAAAAATGTTGTAAGTTCTTCTAGACCTCTTCAACTAGTTCAAATGGACTTGATAGGGCCACTAAGAGTGCTAGCTTAGGTGGAAAGCATTATGCATTAGTTCGGTTGATGACTACTCTAGGTTTACTTGGGTGTCCTTTTTAGCTCATAAGAATAATACTTTTGATGCTTTCAAGAGTTTTGCAAATAGAGTTCAAAATGAAAAGTGTTACTTCATTTCCTTTATTATAAGTGACCATGGAAATGAATTTCAAAATGAGTATTTTGAAACTTATTATTTGGAGAATGGAGTTTTTAATAATTTTTCAACTTTTAGAAAACCATAAAAAAATGATGTTGTAGAGAGAAAAAATGGAACACTAGTAGAAATGCCTAGGACCATGAATACTCATTGAGCTATGAAATGGTAAAAAACCCAATATATCATACCTAAGAGTATTTGGATGTAAGTGTTATATTTTAAATATCAAGGATAATCTTGGGAAGTTTGATTCCAAGACAAATGAAGGAATATTCTTAGGCCATTCCACCTCTATTAAGGCATATAGAGTATTCAATAAGAGTTCAATAGTTGTTGAAGAGTTTATGAATGTTGTCTTTAATGAATCTAGTAAACTTGATCTTGGAAAAGGTGTTTTTATTGATGATCTTGTATGTGATTTTGAAAAGCTAAAATTGAAAGACACCACAAGAAGATAGGATAAAAGTAAGGAATGAGGTGAATCATCAAAAGGAGATGAAGAGCCACAACATCAACAAAGAGATAAACCAAGCTAATATCTACCCAAAGATTAGAGATTTTCCAAATATCACCCCAAGGACTTGATCATTGGTGATACCTTCAAGGGTGTAAGTACTAGATTACAACTTCATCTTTTAGGTAATAATCTTACCTTTGTTTCTCAACTTGATCCAAAGTCAATTGATGAGGCTTTTGATGATGAGAGTAGGGTACTTACTATGTAAGAGGAGCTTAATCAATTTGAGAGAAACATGGTATGAGAACTTGTCCCTAGGCCTAAAGAACACTCCATTATAGGTTACAAATGGGTGTTTAGGAATAAGTTAGATGAGCAAGGTCTTATCACAATAAATAAAACTAGATTAGTTGCTAAGGGATACAATCAAGAAGGCATAGATTATGATGAGACATTTGCCCCCGTTACAAGATTAGAGGCCATTAGGATACTTTAAGCTTTTACATGCCACATGAATTTTAAGCTTTTTCAAATGGATGTGAAAAGTGCATTTTTGAATGGAATTATTAAGGAGGAAGTCTATGTTGAACAACCTCCTGGTTTTGAGTCACATTGTTTTTCAAATCATGTTTTTAAATTGAAAAAAGCCTTATATGGATTGAAACAAGCTGCAAGAGCTTGGTATGAAAGGTTTAGTTCGTTTCTTTTTAAAAATAATTTTGAGAAAGGAAAGGTGAATACCATACTATTTGTTAAAAAACACAAGCATGATATACTAATTGTATAAATCTATGTTGATGATATCATTTTTAGTGCTACTAATAAGTCTCTTTGTGAGGATTTTACTAAGTGTATGACTAGGGAATTCAAAATGAGCATGATGGGAAAGCTCAAGTTCTTTATCGGTCAACATATCAAGCAAACCAAAGGAGGGATCTTCATCAACCAAGCCAAGTACACAAGGGAGATTCTCAAAAAGTTTGGCATTGATGGTTAAAAAGTAGCCAAAACCCCCATGAGTGGTACCATCAAGCTAGACAAAGATGAATCGGGTAAGACGATAGATAAAAATAGATATCGAGGTATGATCAGATCTCTACTTTGTCTTATTGCTTCTAGGCCAGATATCATGTTTAGTGTATGTATGTGTGCTAGGTTCCAATCCTCTCCTAAATAGTCTCATTTAAATGTTGTTAAGAGAATTTTTCAGTATTTGCATGGCACAATTCACTTAGGGTTATAGTATCATAGGGATTCATCCTTTAGCCTTATAGGATACTCGGATGCGGATTATGCGAGTAGTTTATTAGATAGAAAAAACACTTATGGGACTTGCCAAGTTATAGGAGAATGCCTAGTATTTTGGTTTAGTAAAAAGCAAGTGTCGGTTGCCTTATGTAACGACCATTTCCATTTACAAAACTCATAGCATTCATGTCCAACATACATATGCATAACTGTTTTATTCATCGTACATACACAATCAAACATGTATTTAATGTACATATATGTTAACTAATGTCAAGACTAGTGACCATAACTAGTTCCTATCTAAATGTATATACATGACACAAGGAGAGAGAGAGTTGAAATTCAGTCGATGACCTGTGGTCCATGTGTCTCAATGCAAAACTCTAAGCATTAAAATGTTAAATCTCTATTCTTCGGTATCTGAAAATATAATTGCGATTTGGTGAGTCACGACTCAGTGAATAAAAACAATAATAAGATTCTTATGTCACAACCAATAATCAAATATCATCAGGATACATTACAAGTTTAACATTTGACTATGCAAGTGCAAGTGCAATAGATTAATTTTTATAGTGACCATGCAAGGCAAACACTGCTCTCAGGAATTTATGTGATTCAAGTGACATTTGATTTTGCTAGCCATCATATAACAAGTGATTCATTTGATCAATAACATGTACTACTGGGACATATTAGTCCATCTTCCATGTGATTTACAAGTGTTTGACAAGCCAGTCACAACGTCCTTTTAGTTCCATATGCAAGTGTTCATTCACAAATGGTATATTAAGTAATTATTAAGAGCATATGATTCTCATTTGACTTGAATTCACATGTAAAATGTAACAATTCAATCATATATACATGTAATAGAACATAATCATATCATAAAATTATCACACACACACACATTGAATCTAATTATGGTTTTTACTCACCTTTTGATGTGACCAACCTTATGGTAGGTTTGGTTCTCTCTCTAAGGCTTCCTTAAAGTTTTAAGATCCTAACATTTGATACATACATGGTTATAAGTATGTCAAAATGATTATGAATGCTTAGTATGCAACTATGGCATGATTCATGCACGTGGACCTAGTGTTTATGCATATTTTCCTTATATGGTAGCCTAAGCTTGCTACACTCTCACAGTAATAACTCTAGACATACTTATCCAAATGACTTGATTCTTTTTTTCAAACAAACTAGATACATAATGATAGAGTATATTCAAATTTTAGGCCAATATCAGACACACAGAAAATGTAGTGAATTTTTAAATTTTGCTCTATTGCAATGTCATCTCAGTCTAAGTAGGTCTTATATTCTTGGGTGTATCTCAGATTGTACAAATCGAATTGCAATAATAATCTACCATCAATTTCAAAGCATATAAAGGAACAATTTTTATGTTTTACTCATTATCTAATTCAGTCTATAAGATCACCAAAACAAAGGAACAATATCAGGGTGCGTAGGTTTGTAATAGGTTGACTAACAGTCATGATTAAGGGACAATATCTCAATAACCATGCTGTATTTGAAAAAAATATTTCACAAGTATGTAGTTTAGACATAAATATACAATTTTCAAGTTTGGACTGTCATCAAATTCTGAATCTATGTCTATCAAATTCTTAGAAAATAGAATTAAAAGAAAGGTGTGGTTTCATCTGGATACAGGGTTAGTCATAATCAATGGGTCATATCTCTTTCCACACAACAGATCAATCCAAACTGCTTTACAGGTGTTTATAATGGATATAACCCTACAAATTTCATGTTTTACACTTTGTCAAAATCAGAATCTAAGGCCATCAAAATATAAGAAAACAGAAAAACTGAGGTCATCTCGATTGGTTGTGAACCAGCCCTAATGAAGGAGTCATAACTCCTCACACACACTAAATCAAGCAAAACTGTTTTATATGCATTTATATGGGATGTAAAGCTAAAACTTTCATGATTTTCACTTTCCCTAATTCCTCTTCTAGGGTTATGAAATCATGGGTACAAAATCCTACTCTAATAGCAAAATCCAACACAATCAGCTCTTGTTCTCTTAAATTTCAACTTCCATTCAAGAGCTCTACCTCAATCACTCCATAATTCTCACTAACCATTCATGATTAACATGTCATGAGAGGTTAATTTCATTTGAGAAAAAGATAAATTAACTTACATATTGTCCCAGAATTAGAAAACCTTAGGACTCTTTCCTAGGCAGCCCACACTTCTTCCTCTCGTTCTTCTTCTTCTTCTTCTTCTTCTTCTTCTTCCTTTCTTTCTTTCTTCCTTAGCTTTCTCTCTCTTCTGCTATAACTCATGTCTAACCCCTTAATTCTGATCTTAAAGGGTCAAAAATTTCACTTATAAGTCTATTGCAACAAGACAAAATCATGGTGTTGCATTCCTATTGGTTGGAAGTTCACTTTCCTCTTTTAGTCTCTCTTTTTCACTCCTTAAGCACTTTCATCCATCTCCTATGCTCCTTATACTTTAAAATAAATTCTATAACACCATTATTTATGATACTATAATAAGCACACAACATAAAACAATTTGTCATGCAACTATACAAACACTACATATATGTTCAAGTGTCTCGAATGCAATGGTGCAAGTGTCATTGTCGTACTTGTACAATTCACATGTCTAAATGATTATTTATCCAATGCATATATTTATATGGGATTTCATATCATTTATGCAATGAATATATTCATGTGATAATGTCAATAAATGTGGATAGGGATGTTACATTTATCATGTGGAAATAACCTTTACTTATTATTATATTATTTGAGTAATTTATGTACTGCAAGAATTACACACGCCACACGTCTCTGCAGACAGTGTCCCACTTGGTATGCCAAATTATGATGTTGCCAAGATTCTTGATCCAATTGTGTCAAATTATAGTTTGTAACACATACGTCAAAAATGAAACTATTTGGCCCTTTACGAATGGTATATGGAATATGTTAGAGACATAGAGATACCTCACAATAAATGGGTTATGCCTTCTTTTGATTCTAATTGAATGATTTTGTTGAAAATAAATCTTAGATCAACAAATTCACTGATACAGCTTCAACGATTTCAAGAAGATGCTAGCAAAATATGAAAATAACAATTGTAAAACTTAAGGAACTTAAAACCTTCAGGAGGTAGAAAGCTTAAGAAACTTATAATTGTGACGGGAGAGAAATTGTATTGAAAATTGAAACAATAATAAAGCTAAAGTTTGAAAACTGAAATAAAAGATAAACATTCAATTGATGAATTGACAGTTGCTTTTGTTTATTGGTTGAGTGAGTAATATTTGTTCTGGTGCCAGAAATTTTATTTTATAGAGATCCTCATAAAAGTTATAGGATCCACCTCTCTAGTTATTTATATCTCGTGTTAGTTTGGCCATCCGCTGCTCTTCTTTCCCATATTTTCTAACTTCATGTATCTGAGTAAATTTCCATCTCTCCTTATCCAGTCTTCATAGCCTAATAGACTTTAATTCTTAATAGACAATTAATTAAAATGGGCAAAAATATTTAATCTAATTAAATTAAATAGCCAAACGCAAAAAATATATTTATGATGCAAACAAATTAACACCAAAAACTAGAAGCAACCAAATCTCATCCTAACTTTACATCCTAAGCATTCGGACATAGCAGATAAAAGTACTCTATTGTTTCTTCAAAACAAAATGCAACCAGCAAAGGTATTGCAGGCTCAACTTTCAATCTTATTTTCAAATTTATGTTTCTTTTATCATTTCATTATTGAATGCTCCTTTCTAGGAGTGTAATCGGTATACCGCGAATACCGAAACTGCGAATTTTACCGATACCGCGAATACCGAAACCGCGAATTTTACCGATACCGCGAATACCGAAACCGAAAAATCATAGTACCAATACCGATACCGAGTACCACGAAAACCGCCAAAACCGATACCGGTAAAATTATGCAGTATTCGCGGTATACCGATACTGCTAAAATGTACATTGCACTTAACAGAAATGTACATTTTACTTAACAGAAAATGTACATTTCACTTAATAAAAATGTACATTCCTTTTTTAATTATAATTTCTTAATTACAAATATAACTGTTATTAATAATTGATAATTTATATAAATTTGATATTAAATATTTGATAAATTATCTCTAAATTGTTAATTTATAAAATAAT
>CATIWR010665655.1:0-36437 GCA_949677035.1 Omphalea diandra | reverse complement strand
TTGCAATAAAACTGGTACAAAATCATCAAAGTGTGCTAGACAGATTTTCACATTAAATGTTTGACAGTCATGTTTCATAGTCATCACTACTCATTCGTGGTCGCGAATTCCAAATTCTATAAGGAAAACTCTGTTTGTGTCTAACGGTTAGTCCACGTGGCAACTTCTGATTAGTTTACCAGAAAATATAGTCGTTGCCTTTTACCTGCTCTCAAAAGTAGCGGTCGCGATTTATTTTATACAGGACGCAACTCTAAATGCGAATTCTTGTGCCAAAAGTGTTCATCTTCTTCTTTTGAGTTTGCGGTCGCTACTAATAAGTTTCCATCGCGATTTTTGACTTTCAATAGTTACCTGGAACACTTGTCAAGCTGTGATTGTGGACTTGATTGCATCTTGAGTTACTTCAAAATTCGCAGTCGCGGAGGTAAGCTTTACACCGCGAATTCATCTATCACTTTTGGAGTTCATTCTTTGGGTGAGTCGCGGCCCAGAATTAATTTATGATTTCATCTGTCTAATCTTCTAGCAAGTTTTCTAATGGATTGCTATTATGAATCTTAGATTGCAGGTGCGTTTAGAAGTTACATCACATTTTTTAAAGATTAAGATTTTTATCCAACTTCTAACTTAAAGACTTACACAAAAACTGCAAAACAACACTAAATAGAAACATTAAAAATGATCAATCCCTTTTGTCAAGATCAAAAGAGACCCAAGACTTAGGGTTAACTACCTTAGTCCAATAGTCTTGGTTTAGTAAGAAACAAGTTTTTGTTGCCTTATCCACCATGAAAACAGAATATATGGCTACAGGTTGTTATTGTACCTAAGTTCTTTAGATGAAACAACATTTAAAGGATTATGGTAAAGTTGTGAATCACATTCTCATCAAATGTGACAACACTAGTGCAATAAATCTTTCAAAGAATCTCATCCAGCACTCTATAAGTAAACATATAGACGTTAGACATCATTTTCTTAGATATCTTGTCCAAAATGGTGATGTAGTGTTGGAATTTATTGACACTAAGTATCAACTTACAAAAAGAAAGGATGAACTTCATTAAGAGAGAATTGGTAATGCTTGATGTAAGCTTCCTGGAGTGAAAATTGGATTTATTAGAATAGTCTTTGTTGGATGTATTGTTTTGAATGATTGTTTGTTATATTTGATAAAATTGTAAGTATACTCCTTGAATGTCTTAATTCTTTATGCATGTAGGCCTTATGCTAATTTGCATGAATTAAGCATTAATTTATTAAGTGGATCACATCTTAGAAGGTCATATCATATCTTTTCTTGTTTACTTTTCTTGCCTTGTAATTCACGGTCACTATTTTCTAATTCACGATCGCGATTTACAGGTGTTTGTCAAGTTGTCTGTAACCTATCATTTTGTGGTCTCTATTTTTAATCGCCACCATGAATTTTTTTCAAAATTCAAAAGTTTTAACCATTGACTAGGTTGATTTTCAAGGAATTTTTGTCGGTTACTCAAATATTTTGTAATTAGTAGTCGAGACTTTCAGTTCATAATCGCGAATTTGAGTAATAGCTTAGCATTAATTAATTTAACTGCCAATCGATGGCACACCCTCATTAAATGTAAATTTGACCGTTTGATATTGTTTTTACACCCGTTCTTGGCCTATATAAACCCTTGTAATAGTGTTTT
Source organism: Omphalea diandra (assembly GCA_949677035.1). NCBI lineage: Eukaryota > Viridiplantae > Streptophyta > Magnoliopsida > Malpighiales > Euphorbiaceae > Omphalea > Omphalea diandra. The sequence goes on along the minus strand of CATIWR010665655.1, from coordinate 34,758 downwards.
AACTCGCATTTGCAAGTTTACTTCATCTCTCTTCATTCTTACACCTTAAAGCTTCTTCAAATCCCTTTTTTTTTTTAATCTCAAATGGCTCTCAAGAAAGCTTCTAGAGCAGAAAAAGAGAAGGGCATAGCCCAACCCTCTGGCCCTCCTGCCCTTTACATGATGTGTGTGAGAGAGAGAGAGAGAGATTAGTTTTTTAGCACGTGTTTTGCATTTGTTTTTGTTTTTAGATTTTTTGAAAGAAATTTTTTTGGTATTTTCATTTTATTTAAAATTTTGAATTTTTAATTATTATAGAAAATACAACTTGGCAAATATTTTAAAATATAATTATCATAAAAAAATTTATTTAAAGTTTCATTATTAGAATGTATTAGAAAAAGGGATTTAAAACATGTGCATATGATTTGATGTGGATGAAAGAATATTACTATATGTTTATTTGATTGTTGATAGGCAAATTGAAAACACTCACATGATTACTTTACCAAAAATTAATAAAAAGATCATGTTTGTAGCTTTAATTTACTAAATAGTAGTGTTGGTTCTCATTGTCGAGTAGTTAATGAAATATTATATTGAAACTCTGCTTGATTTAATTTTTTTTTTTCTTTTTCATTAACTTCACATGTCATTGTTTATGGTAATTTGTAGATAAGCATGAGATAGATAGTGTCGAAATTTTTTCTTTATTAACTTCTCTTACTCAAAAAATATATATATATTAAACAACTTCTATTTTAAACTCTTATATGCCAACATGTTTTATTTTTTATTTGTTTGTAATGTAATCTTTTAATATTTGGCTAAATATCTAAACTAATCTTTAAATTAAGGGTATTTTAGTAGATTCAAAAGTTTTACCTTTATTTGTGCTTAATATTTTACTAGTTTTTACTATGCATGCATTGTGCAAGATTAAAAGATTAAGTGGATCACATCTTAAAAGGTCATATCGTATCTTTTCTTGTTTATTTTTCTTGCCTTGTAATTCACGGTCACTACTTTCTCATTCATGATCGCGATTTACAGGTGTTTGTCAATTTGTTTGTAACCTATCATTTTGCGGTCTCTATTTTTAATATCCACCATGAATTTTTTTCAAAATTCAAAAGTTTTAACCATTGACTAGGTTGATTTTCAAGGAATTTTTATCCGTTACTCAAATATTTTGTAATTAGTGGTCGAGACTTTCAGTTCATAATCATGAATTTGAGTAACTGCTTAGCATTAATTAATTTCACTGCCAACCGATGGCACACCCTCATTAAATGCAAATTTGACTGTTTGATATTGTTTTTACACCCGTTCTTGGCCTATATAAACCTTTGTAATAGTGTTTTAACTGCCATTTGCAAGTTTACTTCATCTTTCTTCATTCTCACACCTTAAAGCTTCTTCAAATCCTTTTTTTTTTTTTTATTTCAAATGGCTCTCAAGAAAGCTTCTAGAGCAGACAAAGGGAAGGGCATAGCCCAACCTGCAGGTCCTCCTACCCTTTACTTGATGTGTGAGAGAGAGAGAGATATTAGTTTTTTAGCACGTGTTTTGCATTTGTTTTTGTTTTTAGATTTTTTGAAAGAAATTTTTTTGGTATTTTCATTTTATTTAAAATTTTGAATTTTTAATTATTATAGAAAATACAACTTGTCAAATATATTAAAATATAATTATCATAATAAAATTTATTTAAAGTTTCATTATTACAATGTATTAGAAAAAGTTATTTAAAACATGTGCATATGATTTGATGTGGATCAAAGAATATTACTATATGTTTATTTTATTGTTGATAGGCAAATTGAAAACAGTCACATGATTACTTTACCAAAAATTAATAAAAAGATCATGTTTGTAGCTTTAATTCACTAAATAGTAGTGTTGGTTCTCATTGTCGGGTAGTTAATGAAATATTATATTGAAACTCTGCTTGATTTTATTTTTTTTTTCTTTTTCATTAACTTCATATGTCATTGTTTATAGTAATTTCTACATAAGCATGAGATAGATAGTGTCGAAATTTTTTCTTTATTAACTTCTCTTACTCAAAAAAAAAAAATATTAAACAACTTCTATTTTAAACTCTTATATGCCAACATGTTTTATTTTTTATTTGTTTTTAATGTAATCTTTTAATATTTGGCTAAATATCTAAACTAATCTTTAAATTAAGAGTATTTTAGTAGATTCAAAAGTTTTACCTTTATTTGTGCTTTATATTTTACTAGTTTTTACTATACATGCATTATGCAAGATTAAAATAATTATTAGATGTATAAATTAATTAATTTTTAATTTTATATTCATATAAATAAAGAGAATAAATTATGTAAAGTCATAAAAAAAATTAAAAATTTTCCAGAATATATATAAAATAAATTTTTTAATAAATATAATTTTTATTAATAAGTGAATAAAAATAAATTTAAGACAAAATGATAAAAAAAACTTAATTTAAAAATTAAATAAGGGTCAATATAAAATTAGTAGAAAAATAAATAAAATAATATAAAAATAAATAAAATCTCTTCATCACTCATTTTTAATATATATATTCACTACAACAATTAAAATGACAAAATAACATTATGATAATATTTTTATTTATAAATATATTTTAAAAATTATATAATAAAATTTTCCCTTTGTGAGAAATGCATTTCTTTGTAAACTATATGTTTAGTATAATTTTTTTATATTTTTTTTATTTGTGAGATTATACAAGAACTTTTATCATATATATCAAATTAGGGGTGAGCACAGAACTCAAAAATTCTTAAATTGAACCAAATAACTACATTGAAACGAACTGAAATCGAAAATTTTCAATGTAAATAATAAAATATCTTAACCAAATTATACCAATTTTTGAAATAGTATGGTATCGAAAATTTTATGTTATTCGAATCGAGAATCAGATCGAACTGTATTGTAATTGTCTCGTATCAAAAAAACTGAATCAATATATATATATATATATATATATATATATAGTATTTTAATTATTAATTTCACTAGTTAACTCACTCAATTAGTACATATTATTAATAATTAGACTATTTATTATTTATTAATCATTAGTTAGTAGTAAATATTTAAAAATTTTAATTTAATATTTAATGTGTAAATTATTAGTTATAATTTATTAAATTATCACTTATGTATTTTAGTCCTTAAATTATTAAAATAAACAACGTACATTTTATTTTATTTTAGTTCATAAAGGTTAAAAATGTAAAATTTAATTTTAATAAATTGAAATAACTGAATACCCAAACCGGTATCAACCTAAATCTAACCGTCTTAAAAGAATAATCAACCGAATTGAATTGTTTCAAATTTTTAAGAAACCAAACTAAACTGAACCAAAAATTCAAAATGATATTGGTTCTCCATTTTTGAAATTCTCGAAATTTCAATTCAATCTTGAGATATTCAAATCCCTAAATTGGACCAAACGTGTTCACCTCTAATTTAAATTTCTTTAAATAATATTACATATAACTAATCATGTGAAAAAGTATTTTCTAATAAATAAATGTCAACATTTGATAGTACTTAACTTGAGTTTTATTAATAGTTATAGCAAAGTAGAGGCATATTGTAATTTTTAATTAAAAAATATATTTTATTTTTAATTGGAGAGAAGAATTCTTAATTAAAAAAATATTTTTCATTTTTAATTTGAGACAAGAATTCTTAATTAAAAAAAAAATATCTTTCATTTTTATTTGGAGAGAAGATTTCTTACTAATAATATTTGCTATTTTGCATAGTGTCTTATAGTTATTTTAATATGTATGACATTTCTACATAAATTCTTGTAAACTAGTCAACCATTACACAAGTCATTTAATAGACTTAAATTTAAATTATATTTTTCTTAAGTTTTAAATATTTAAAAAATAAAGTAATATCAGCTTAAAAGTATAAATATCTTTATTATTATTCTAATTATTTCAAATAATTATAAATTTTAAAATTAAATGATATCTATTATTTTAATTATTTTAAATAATCACAAATTTTAAAATAAAAATAATAATCAATTCTACAAAAATATTATTCATCAATTTTAATTTATAACTTAGATTATTATTATTAATTTAAAAAAATCTTTTATATTCAAAAAAATTTTAATTAATCACTTTTATAAATAGTATATAAATTTTAAATACCACAAAATTTAAAAATTTTATATATATATACACACACATATATTATTGGCTTTACAACGTACTTTTTCATAAATTCATAATTTGACCCAGCAAATTCCTCAAAAAGTACTCCTCTCTGCCTCACTAACCGCCGCCACGGACTTCAGTCACGCCGTAGACCGTTCCGCCAGGTTCTGAATCTTTATTAATGAAAAAAATAGGAAAACATATCAAAATATTATGAAACAAGATCGATTAGATAATTAGCCCAAATATTGCAATTATTTGCTTTTTATTTTTTGGTTCCAAATTCGGTGGAGAATTCTCAAGATGAAATCTTTGTTACCTGATGTGTTGAAAACCTGATCACTTTTTGTGGGACCCACATTGATAGGTTCGTTGTCATGGTTTTAGGAAGATGACAACTATAGAGACTCAGCATTGTCCGAGAACCAATAGTTATGCTCGGAGCTCAGGTTCGTTTTTTAGACGATGGGGAAGGAAGCATCCGTTTGTTAGATATGGGGTGCCCATGATTTCACTCACTGTTTTTGGTGCAGCTGGCCTTGGTCATCTCTTGCAGGGCAGGTTAGTGTTGTTTTATTGAGTCGAATACGATGCTAGTTTTAAGACTGCAACTATATTTCTTATGTTCTTACATACAATCAGAACATAGTTGTCTGCTTGTCATTTTGTTATTACTTCAATTTTAAATTAGATACTTCAATTTTAAATTAGATACCTTTTCCCCTTATTAGGCTGGACTGGAAGATGGTTAATTGTTTAATTATATGGGAAAAACTTAGCTGCTATTGTAATATTAGTTGTATATCGATGTGGTTGATTAGAGAAAAATGGCCTTCTAGTGGGATTGTCATTCCTTGAATGACCCAAACCCCATGTCAACTTCCATAGGCAATGAATTTCCATGGATTCTTAACAAATTCATAAATCTCTAAATTTCCTTGCAAGTTTATTTATTCCAAAATGCCTTTTAACTCCATGAATTTTTGTCGTGTATCAAACAAGAAATCCATGAAATCCATAGAATTTCTGAGTGCTCCAAGGATAAGTGGTTCACCTTCATAGGCACCTGTTTTTGGAACAAACATAAAATCCTCAACTATGCTTCTATAATGATGCTTAGCAGCAATTTCTAGAGAAAGAAAGGGAGAACAATTATTTGAATGAGAGAGAGAGAGAGAGAGAGAGTTTTTTTCGGATGGTTTTTCTTGGTTAAAAAAAGTTCCTCTGAGGAGAAAAAGAAAGGAGGATATATTGAATCACTAAATGTCAAAGTACTTTCCACTTCATGCAGTAGTAGGAATTTCTCTGCCGCTGAGAGTGATGCTGCCACATAACGGCAGAGAGTTTTTTTTTTTTTTTTTTAATATAGTTTTAGTTTTTTAAATAGGGTTGCTGATACCATGTTGCAGCAGGCAAATATTTTTCTAACCCATAATTCCATTAAGTCTAAGAAAATTACTTGATTACATAGTTATGGAGTATATTGACTGGAAATGGGGACTAAGGGTTTGAAAATTACTTAATCCAACATAAAAGACTAAAAAAAGTGAAGAATATTAGACCTTTCTGGATTCTAGTTTGTATCAATCTACCAAACAGCTCTACTTTATGGGGAAAAACGGAATCGATGATTCCCTGCTTGCAGAGGGTCTCATAGCTTACAACTACAACAAAAGTAATTTCTTCATCAACTGTATACTAGTAAGGAACCAAATCGACACCTACAAAACCATATAAATCATATTTCATTTGGATTTGCTTGTCAGCGTCACAGAGGAAAATTCCCAGGTGAAGTTTGATATGAGGTTGAAATATAGTTGAGATGTTTGTCTGCATCAAGTGTAACTTTCATTCGCTTAGAAGTTGGAATGGCTAAGTTAGCTATATATTCTACATGATAGCACAGACAATCATTATTTTCATTGCCATGACCTTGTTTATAATGGTTGTATGGATGTATGCATATTGTGAAGAGCACATAATAAGTTTTTGGGATTTCCTTATTTGATTGGTATTTTGTATGGCACCATCTGTTTTCAGCTCCATCCCAGCATGTACAAGCTTTATCAGAGTCATTGTCTTCATTTTCTCACTTTTCTGTTGTGAAATGAGGTTGGTTTTTGTAATTCAGCAAGGATATTGCAAAAGTGAAAGATGATCAAGAATGGAAAATTATTGAGACAGGAAAAGCATTATCTAGAACAGGTCCTATAGAAGCATACAAGCCCAAAAAGATTTCACTGGAAGAGGAGTTGAAGGTATTGCAGTTTCATCAGCACATACCAATTTAAGTACATTTTAGGAATTGTAACTTAATTGCATTTGTGTTTTGCAGACCTTGCAACAGAAAGTGGACATAGACAATTACGAGTACAAAAGAATTCCTAAGCCAAACGATGGCAAATCAGGGCTAGTTTGAGCTTCTTTCTATCATCATTGAATCACAACCAAGTTTCCTTTCCTCTCTTCTTTATTAGATTTTAATCAGGGCCTTTTTTGTTGCATTCATGAATGAACACTTCCCATCTGTGCTCCTACTTTTAAGCGCTGAATAGATGTATTAATAAGTAGATATGCATAGCGATTGTTTATGTATTGATCCAAAACATGACTGCAATGATGAATTATTTTGCCTTCCAATTTACAAGGGTTTGGAGTACACGCAAAAACCATCCATGTATGCTGTTGTTTTGTGAATTTACATTCAGCTTAAAGGAACAGAAGTAGCATCTAAACATTCTGTTGTTTATCTTGACACATTTTTCCACATCAATTGAGAGGACAAGGCAGACAAGTAAAAGGCAAAGAAGAGATAACTGTCTGCATTTTGAAAACTTGTCGCAGGGCAGGTGGGGCTTCTCTTGGAATAATTTCTGGACAGCAGTTTGTGAATAGACCACAGAAGCAGAGAAACCACCAGCTTTGGTGTCAGAAACATTGAGGAAAGAATGTTAGAAACCACAAGTATGAAATAACATCTACCGTTATGCTGCTTATTTCCTAGGCTTGGGAAACGATGTAGGTATATTACCATGACATTAGGAGTGCATTAAGTTCACAGAGCGGTCACAGAGGAGGTGTCTGCCGTGCATCTGGCGGTGGAGGTGGATCCATTTTTGAAGCTGAGGATGCCAAAACAGACCTGATGTTAATTGATAAGGAAGTAAGGTTCAAGCTTTGAAGGACAGAATATAATCTAGAATAGGTAAGGTGATTTGTTGCAACTTCAAGTCTTCTCATGGTTCTTTCATCTACCATTCAAAACAACTGTTGCATTTCATCATCGTTGGGCTGATTCTCTTGATGTCTATCCTCTCTTCAGTATTGGTCTCATGCATACCATTTTCCTCTTTACAAGTCTAGATTACAAGTTATACAATTTAAACTGAAAATCCAAATAAATTTCTAAATTTTAAAACCTTTCTATGCAAATACATATTATATGTATATGTATTGTGGGTTCATTCACCGGGCTGATCTCAATTTAGTCATCCAAGCTGATGAAAGACAAATGAATACCTTAATAAAAACTGAAATGGTCTGTTGGAAAGAAGAGGATATAATTCACTTGGGCTTACTCTGTCACCAGCGATTGGAGCAAGATCAAATTCCGTGTTCACCCCTCCACAGAGAATGTCAAAACAACTTTAAAAGAGAACTGGTAAAAGTTGTACAGCCCATCAAGGCAAAATGTTACGGGCACTTGCATTCAATTGTTCATTGCCAATTAGGGTAGTAAGTTTGTTAATTCAAGTTAGCGATTCAATGAATACAGTGTTTTGCTAATTATTCAAAAAAAAAAAAAAATCAAGGTGCCAATCTTCATATCCCTTTTTCTTGTCAAAAAAATTCCATGTACCCAAAAAAATAATAATAAATTAAAATCATTGAAATATTTAAGATCCAAATGTATGAGCAAATAAGATCTCGAAGAATAATGGTCTTCTAATTCAGTAGTACTTAAATTGTTTAAATGATTTTGAGACTGAAGCTAAACTCAATTGAATCTTAATTAATCAAGAAAAATTTTTTAAAAAAAATCCCCAAAGTATGCCTCCACTTTTTTATGCATATCGACCTCAAAATCTTCCATAAAACAGTTGAAATACATCTCCAATCCATCTCTTTCAGCAAACTTCTCTAGTCCTTCAACATTAAATTTAGCCCATGGGCATGCGCCCGTGCATGAGAGAGAAGCAACTCTTGATTCAACTCGGAAAAAATAGTACGAACTCTGAAAAGAATTGAGAGCAGGTTGACTATATTAGGCAAAAACTTCACCCCAACCAGCTCCACAATTACAAACTTGTACTTAGTTCTCTTAGAGAAAAATACCATTTCTCCTTATGTACATCATCCCCAACAACACAAACAAATGGAACGGAAGTCTTAACCTGACCTAGTGTTCCTTTCTTTTACCTCAAAATATATCCCTTCACCCTTTACCTAGTTTTTATTCATTTACACATGTGAGATGAGCAAAATCACAGTATAAAAAAAAATCTTCTTATCTCTCCATTTTACCCCGCTTACCCCAAATAATAGTTAGAAAACAAAAAGAGAAGAAAATGATACTGAAAAAGCTAGATGATGCCCGGATCCTAAAAAGTCACCTTGGATTTGGTTGTGATTCAAATGGCCCTAAAGACTGGATAAGCCTTTGAGCTGATGGACTACCAAGTAATGCTGCCTGAGATCGAGTTAGCATCTCAGTCATTGATGGGGTTTGATAAGCTTGCACAAGACTTGAACCATCAGTTGAGTCTCCTCTTGCAGTGGCTCTTTGCCATGAATGTGAGCTCAGACCTGACAGAATATAAGCTCTCCCAGATGCTTCATATACATGCCTACTTGCCATCCTCTCTTGCATCTCCTTAAGCTCCGCATCTAATGCAATGCATAATCGGTCATGGGACTTAGCTGATATGGTCTCTGATAACAACCTCCGGCAATTTTCAAGAATAGAAATTGCACCAGCCAGATTTCCCTGCTCAGCTACAGTTCTTGCCTGTGACATTGCCTCAGCAGCTCGAAGTCTGCTGCGTTGCCTGTCCACTTCGATTAATACTGCTGATTCTCCAGATATTTCAGGTCTCTCAAGCCTAACTTCTTCGCTTTCTAATGTTACCATTTCTTTAGTTAAAGGATCCTTGTAAACACATCTCACTTTTAGGAGCGATGTTTGATTTCCAGAAGGCTCTATTGGCACATTGACTGAAACCAGAAAATCCCTCTCTTCATCAGCATACATATCTCCAACATCAATGAATCCTGTACGCATATCAGCCATCAGATGACTTGGGTAACTTCCTGCTTTCAGTGAGCCAAGATGGATACTGGGGTGCACACACTCCAGTCCTACCTGCAGCTCCTGCACCACAACACTTAAAAGTCCTCCTATGCATTGTGCAAATGCATCCTGGATTACAGCTTGAGTCTCAATGAAAGAGAAGGTGCCTCCTGAAATTTCTGAAATCGAATGCATTGATGAAGCATCATGGTCTGCACCAAAGCCAAAAGAATGCACTGGGATCTGGAAGCCTGCAGCATCACCCCCATGAATAGACAATGGGAGGAGCAACCGGTAATTTGGCTGAGGTTGGTTGCCAACAGAACCACTAACAGTATAAGTATCTTGCCCATCTGATAGCAGTATTATACTTGCCACAGGATTCTTTTCCCTTCGGTCTACCATTACTTTTGCACCCTTTCGCAAACCTTCAGCAATGTTAGTCCCACCATTTGCAATCAAAGAATTAACAGCTTGAAGTGCCTGCTGCCGGCCCACATCAGACATTCGACGAAGGGGAAAGAGGCGGTGGGCAGTGGAAGAGAAAGCGATAACTGAAAGCCTGTCATTGGAGCCTAGGTTCTGTATCACAAACCCCATAGCTCGTTTTAACAATGCTAGCTTTGTACCTGCCATGCTACCGCTGATGTCAAGCACTGTGACCAAGTCAACTGGAGCTCGAGTATGAGAAAGTTGAGGCAAGCTAGCTTGATTTCTTCTGGGATTTTGTCTTGAAATCGTGGCAGCAGCTTTGAGATGAACCAAGACAGTGAAGTTATCATATGAACTGGATCTTGATGCAGATGAAACTTCTGGGTATGTTTTAATCTCTACAGTTCTAGCAGAATAGTGATCTCCAATATTTATGTTTCCTGAATTTCTATCAGCAGATGCAGGTTGGAGATCTATGGATTCATCATCGTCAAATACAGTAGGCTCCGGAGCCTGAAGTAATGGCACAATGTGCTGCCGATTCAGATCGCGACGACGAGGAGGTAACTGGTGGCCCACAGTCATCAAAGCATCGTTTTGAGGCCAACCTATTGTATTGATGGATGCTCTTCCAGGCAGAGGGTCCAAACTGGGAGCCTGAAACGGGATTTCTTTCCATTTTGCTCGGCAAACTGGACAAATTTGGTTGCCATGTTTTACATTCGAAGCAATACAGTGGAAATGGAACGAATGGGAGCACTCTGCAGTAAAAATAGCATGGCCACCACCTTGTTTCATCTTGGTCAGGCATATTGAGCAGGTTTGCTGAAATTGCAAAAGAAAAGACAAGAAAAAAGGCATAAATATGGGATAAAAAGTGAAAAGAGAAAATAATTACACAATGTGTGGAGGAACAGGATTAGCAGCAAGAGATTTTTTTTTTTTTTTTTAAAAACTTACCTAAAACACTTAAAATCTCATGCAAGACACTCAACTTGAAAAGATTCATCAGCATACATGATTCTAGATAAGTTAGGAGAACCGCGGGGGGTGGTTACACAATGTGTGGAGGAACAGGATTAGCAGCAAGAGATTTTTTTTTTTGTTTTTTAAAAACTTACCTAAAAACACTTAAAATCTCATGCAAGACACTCAACTTGAAAAGATTCATCAGCATACACGATTCTAGATAAGTTAGGAGAACTGCTGGGGGGGGGGGGGGGGGTGGTGTGCAGGTGGGGGTGGGAATCCATCATGGGACAGCACCCTAAAAACTTACCATGTATGAATCAGATTCAGTATTCACAACTGACAAATCTTAACAGTAAGGGACAGAAATGGAATGACAATATCAAGTTACAATGAAATTATCATATCTACAGACAAGGCACTTAATTGAAGGAGGAAGTGTGTGAAGATAATAAGTCTAATCAAAAGCTTTTGACTACAAAGCATGATAAACAAACGCTCAACACCTACACCAACATTAAAGCATGCATTCCCAGTGGTGAGTCGCTGATTGATTGAGCTACTACCAATTTTAATCAGATTACTTTGTGCTTACAGCATCCCCTCCAGCCACCCAAATTTTTAATTGGATTATTTGGCATTTACAGCATCTATCATAATTTACAGCTGTTGAACATCACAACTTAGACAGCAGTATACCACTAGTAGTCCTGCGAAATAATAATAAATCATAGATTATCCTCCACAACCCCATATTTTTTATTTTTTTATCTTATAGTATTATATCATGTTGGACAGACAACAATAATTGCAACAGAGTAATCCATATGTTTGAGTAGCTTTGAGGGTTTGGGCCACACTCTCAGACCAGAAAAAAAATAAGTTTCAGAAAGAAAAGAAACAAGTCCATGTTAGGTATCCAACATATGGGGCACACTAGACAATGTAGAGTTAAAAATAAAAGAGCGACTTTTGAAAGGTTGTCAAACAACTATTCTATGATACAGATGAACCAGGTATTTTAGTGCAAAAACCAAACCTATATCTATCAAAGAAAGGGAAATCATATGTTGCTTTATGATGCTTCTTTTTTTCTTTTCTTTTACTTCTTCCACGCTTAGAAAGCTTGCAATCAAACATCCAAATAGTTCAAGCTACCACAAAATCAGCTTTTCTTCCCTCCAAGGGAAAGAGAAAAAGGAAAGATAAAACATATAGTTTTCTTTTACTGTTTAGGCAATTTGACAATGGTTCAGAAAGGGACATATGCATCAACCCCACAAGGTCAAAGAGTGGGAAGCAACATGACATCAGCCAACAAGTTCAATAATTTCAAGCTCTCAAAAACTGCCAAAACTGCTAATTCATTATTTCACAAAAGAAGCACACATACCATTCAATTTTGCATTTCCTTATCCTATTTTCTTTCTCTTGCTTAAATATGATATTCAGGTAATATTAGACCAATCGTTTCAAAATCAACAAGAAACCAAATTGCTACAAGATTATGTAACTTCATATCAGATCTCCAGCTAAGAATCATAAAACCAAGTCAAATAAAAATAACAGAGAAAGAAATGTCTATGCTCGTTAAGCCGCCCATGTCATCACAAAGAAGATAAAGGCCACTAAAATTCCTAAACTGAAATCGATGTAGGAAAAGTAAATTGAAATCGAGAAAAGGAGATTCTTATCATGTAATAACCAATAAAGGGAAAAACTTCATTCAATTAGTAGAAGATAAGACTACTGGAATTATTTTGGCCAAGTTGACATTAGCACATCAAGAAAACACCACCACCACCACGAACTTAAACAAAATGGTACCTTGACATTTCCTTCCCCATTTTTAGCAATGATACACCTCATCAGAACTAGAGAGCCTATCACCCACTAGAAATTACAACCTATGGTAGTAACTTAATCATTAATGGAGCATAAAACATTGAACTTAATTCAACCGAGTCCCTTGTTTTAGTCTTTGAAACGAAAAGACAGATCCCTCTATTTTCACTTCTGATTTCCTATATCACGGAACCATTTAAAAAATAATAATAACAAAAATCAGCAACATTCAAAAACCATAAAATTAATCCAACATTAACACAGAAACAGGGAAAATCAAACCAGCAAAAATCCCTATATCAAACTACCAAAACCTATCAAACTCAAAAGCAAGAACAGAGTAAGTAAGAAAAACCCAAAACTCCACTTTTCGCTCTTCAGCTCAATCTCAACTCAGAACTTACAAAAACCCATGAAAAAACAGAAACAAAATACTAAACGAACAATACTTTCAAAGAACCAAAAAAATAAAAAGGTACACAACAATGAGAACAAAAAGAAAAGTAAACAAACCTTTGATGATTTGCTTCCACTTTTGGACAACCTTAGACCATGTGAAGATGGAGTTGGGGTCATTGGGCTAGAGTCCCAATTTGCAGGTGAAAGCAAGGCAGCATCAGATAATCTCTCAGTTGCAGGCGGTGGTGAGTCTTCCAGAGTTCTTGGTACATAAACACAAAGATTTAGACCCAAAGCTAACTTAGCTTTTCTCCATTTACTTGCCATTTTTACGTCTCCAAAGATTCAAGAATCCAAGAGCAAGAATTTAACAAGAGAAGAGTCGAGAAAAAGAAAGAAGAAATAAAAGAGTATAATAAAACAAAACAACAAAACCAATAACAAGAAAAACAGATCTCAAAGCGGTAGCTATGCTTTCTTTTGTTTTCTTGTTTTCTGTTTTTCCTTTTCTCTGTGTTTTCTTTCTTTCTCGGAATGGGAGTGATAGATAGAAAATGGGTATTTAACAAAAGGTGAAATGGAACACGGAAACCGAGAGAAGGAGAGAAGTGTTCATATATGTGGCTATAGTATTTGAGAGAGAAATGTGGGTTTTGAGAGGCCTAAATAAAATGTCAAAGGAAAAGACCGAGTCGCAGAGAATGCGTGGTGGCTTGAGAACAATTAATACTACTACTAGTCGTCTTGTTGCTGTTGTTGTTCATGGTCTTGGTGTTGGAAGTGATGATCTTGGCCGCCGTTGGCAAGGAAGACAGGGAAAGAAATAGAGAATTTTGACCTTGGGTTGGTGGCGGGGTGGCGTTGGTTTTTTTTATTAGACTTTGGTTTGAGGGGAGAGAATAAGTAGTAGTAAAAGCACGTTTTGATAGATTCACCATTTGTTTGATTCCTTTTTTTTTTTTTTTTTGTCTTTTTTACTTAAATTGTCCTATCAAACCCAAACCATAATAGAGGATGGAGGTAAACTCAAGAGCACATTCCCTACCATAAGATCAAATAGTAAATCTATTGTATCATAGTAAAAAAAAGTAAACAAATCAAATATTCAAATTAAATATTTCATTTTAGCATTAAAAAAATTTCAATCAGTAAAATTTAAATATTATAGACATGGCTTCATATTTACTATATACCAATTTTCAATCAAAATACATTGAAACATATAAAAAAAATAAAAATTTGTTAAGCCATTGTATCATATTTATAGTCGAAACATACAAACCATTAAAAAAATAAATCAAATATCAATAATATTTTATATGATTTATCTTTTAATAGGATTCCATTCATGAGCGCAATAATTCATCAATAAGCTAGAAATTATTTTTAGAATTATTAACTTTATTGCCCTTAATAAACTACATACTTTAGTTCAATTTACTCAAAGTGAGGTTGAATAAGAATAGTAATGTAAATAATGAGAAACTGCTATCTAGACAGTAAAAACTAAAAAAGATCTTCAAACATTTGGCAACCTATTAAAAGAAAATGAAGAAAGGCTTGAATCAAATCTTTTACTAAATATTGATGAAATACAAGACCATCTAGTACATCACCAAATAAGTCAAGGGATGATGCATTAGATCCGATAGAGGAAATTAAATCTAGTAAATGCCAATCCTTAGGCATAGGTACAACATTTTCAAAGCTTTATTCATAAGAATGAACCAACAAACGGTGATACAGATACAACCGTTAGAGGAAGGGAGACAGGCTGCAGAAGTTCTTCTATATCTCATGGAATAAGACAGCATTCAAAAACAACCCTTTTCACCTCTTATTTTTATAGGAAAAAAGAATTTAGGAAATGAACTTCTAATTACATTACCGCATGCCAAAATTGAATTTGGAAGTGCATGCTAGAGAAAGAAAAAACATTGAGATAATATACTTTTCATCCTAATTCCATCTATTGAAATAAAGGCCCTTTTAATCACATAAAGTGATGTTTAGTTAGAATTGGCAAAATTATTACAATGAGAATTAAGCTGATAACATAGATTATCCTTCAGGCTTGACGATATGATTCATATAGGCCAAAGAAAAAAAAAAACAAAAAAGAAAAACAAGTATGCTGAGGCCAAATTCTCTTGGATGGAAAACAAGTATGTTGAAGCCAAATTCTCTTGGATGGACAACTAAATAAGAGAGAAGTCATTTTTTTTCTTTTTCATATTGAATTTAGTTTATCACTTTGAGGGCATGAGAACCTTGTGAATTAATATAAATTATATTATGCATATCAACTCAGAAGCGAATCAATTTACTATTGCACAACCAAATTTATTAAGAATATGTAGATTATCCCACATCACATAGATATATCGATATAAAGGATTAATATAAAAGGGCAAGCTCATTAACTCGACTCACGCCATGTTAATGATTAGGTCAAAATAATTTGATTCATTCATACACATTCACATTATTAGAGCAATAAGGGAGGAGTGTTGAAGAATGTGTGAATTATCCCACATTGAGTATATAAAGTTTATAATATATATAAGAACATAAATTTTAATGCAAAAGATTAACTTGACTTAATTCATGTCAATGATTAGGTTAAAATTAATATAATTTGTTCAATTAGGATGGTTGTTAGTAGCAACTAATTCAGCAGTCAGTGTATAGCGATTAAGTCAACAGTCACTGTATGTCAGTCACTTTGATTTGTTCAATTAGGATGATAGCAAAATTAGAAGAGTGGCTAACTAATTCAACAATTACTGAATATCTCACAATATAAATTGATATAAATCAATTTATGATTAGTGAGATGGCATCATGATTAGAAGAATGGCTAGCATATTATTACATATCTAAGATCATCATAGTTTGAGAGAAATCATTTTATGGTTAATGGGATGGTTCATCATAATTTGAGAAAAATTGATTTATTGTTAGTGCGATGGTAGCAAGATCAGAAGAAAGGCTAGCTATAATTGATTCAGCATTCATAGCATATCTCATAAGATCCTTATAAATTGAGAAAAATCAATTTATGGTCAATAAATAATTCTTAGGAAGAAAGTTCTAAATATGCTTAAACTCCTCGTGATAGAATAAGGCTTTGTAGCCAAATGGCTTAAAGATCTTGGAGTCCACATCAAAGCTTTTTAGCCAAATGACCCAAAGATCATGTAGCCGATATACAGACTAATGGTGTTGTTCCAGTCCGAACCTACACAATCCATTCATAGACGAGTGCCAACATTAAACAGTTAGACTTACGAAGAATATTGAAGTGCATATCATATGTTTTTTAAGTGTAGAGCTAAAAAGATGCATGTATCTAGTGAAAGACCCGTAAGATCTTGAGTTTAATCAGAGGTGGTAAATGGGCCGGATTAGGTCATTTTTTATTTAATGCGTTTTTTGGTTGAGATGGATTTGGATCGTTTGGGTTTTGGATAGATTTGAATCACCAATCAGGTTATGCATACAAAAAGAATTTCAAATTAAATTTGAGATGAGTTTGAGTTTATTCTTAAAATTGATATTTTTAGTCGGGTCATTTGTTATTCAATTTTAAATGTCCATTTAAATTTGTTAGTTATTTACGCAATATTTTCTTGTAATTTATTAAGAGAAAAATAATAATTTTCTCTTAAAAATTATTTTTAGCAAGATAGATTTTATATAAAACAAAACTTGATTAAAATTTTATGTTTTAATTTAAATAATTAATAAATTAAATATAGTTTACTTTTTTAAAATATGACTATATATAATGAAAACAATTGAATTAAGTGTACATAAAATTATATTCAAGTCATATATCATAATTCAAATTAATTTACAAATAAACATATAATGTTTAATGATAAAAAAATCATTCATTATAAAAAAAAGTGTGTATTATGATAAAAATATGTGATAAAATTAAATTTGTCTTAATATGTGATTTTATCATGACAAAAATCAAATTTATTATAATTATTATAAAAAATAAAACTTTGATATTTTTTTACATATTAAATCATTAAAAAAAATTATGGTAAAAATTTAGCTTAATTACTCAAAAATTTATATGATTTTAAATTGTATCCAAAACTTTTAATTAAGTCAATTACACTCTAATTTGATAAATTAATTTTAATTATACCTCAAGTTAAAAACAAAATTTAGTAAAGTGCATTTAAACTCAGTTGACTCTTATACTTTTTCAATTAGTTCAATTAAACCTAAAATTAAATTTACAACTTAATTAATATACTAATTTTATTTTTATTTAATTTAATCTTGCTTTTGCTTAATTAAATTTATTATATATTTTTGTATGATAACTTTTAATTTTATATTTAAAATTAAAATTTTAAATTTTAAAATTTAAATTTATAATTCATAAAATCTCTAAATCTCTATTTTTTTTTAAAAAAATTCTCTTAATCTTCTTTAAAAAATAATTTTATATTTTAAATAATAAAATTTAAACTATTCAAATAAAAAATTCTAAGAAATATTTAATAAATCAACCATATGAATTTAATTAAGATGATATTTTTATTTTTTATTCAATTCAATCTCATTTTTGCTTTATTATATTTGTTTTGTATTTTTAGATGATGAATTTCAAATTTATATTTAATTTAAAAAAATTTTAAAATTTAAATTTATAATTCATAAAATCTCGCAATCTCTTCTTAAAAAATTAATTATTATATCTTAAAAATAATTATTTAAATTATTTGAATAAAATTTTTAAAAAATTATTTATATGAACTTAATTAACATGATAATTTTATTTTATATTCACTTTAATCCATTTTTTGATTAAATAAATTTATTATATATTTTTATTTGAAAATTTTTAATTTTATATTTAAATCTATAAATTTTTAAATTTATAATTCATAAAATCTCTTAGTATCTTATTTTAAAATTTTTTTCTCTCAATCTCTTCTTAAAAATTTAATTTTTGTATTTAAATAATAAATTATTTAAATCATTTCAAAAAAAACTTTAAGAAATATTTAAAAAATCAATTACATAAGCTTAATTAAGATGATAATTTATTTTTATTTAATTTAATCTTATTTTTTAATTAATTAAATTTATTATATGCTTTTAATTGATAATTTTATATTTTAAAATTAAAAATCTAAAATTTTGAAACTTATATTTATAATTTATAAATTTCTCAATCTCTCATTTCAAAAAATTTTTCTTTCATTCTTTCCTTAAAACATTAATTTATAGATTTTAAATAATAAATTATTTAAACCATTTAAAACAAATATTTTTAAAAAAATATTTAAAAAATTAATTACATGATATGAATCTGAACATTCTCAAAAAAATTATCTTTAAAATAAAATTAAAGATTTATTAATTTATTATTTAAATATATAAACAAATTATAATTTTAAATATAAAATTAGTATAAAATTATTTATTTATCAACTAAAATAAAAATAAAATTTTGATATTTTTGTAAAAAATATTTAAATTGAGTAAAAATAAAAATATTATCTTAATAGAATTTAAACTTAATTTTGAATTTGATTGAACTAATTGAAAAAATATATATAATGGTTAATCGAATCTAAATATAAACTTTATTAAATGTTGATTGTAACTTGAGATATAATTGAACTCAATTTATCAAATTAGGGTATAATTGACTCAATTGGGGTATAATTGAATCCAATTCATTAAATTAAGGTGTAATTGACTTAATTAGAAACTTTAGATACAATTAAAAATTCAAAAAAATGTTTAAATTTTCTTAATCATTGAGCCCATAAATTCTTAACTTAAAATTTTTTGTCATAATGAATGAGCATATAAAATAAATTATGACAAATACTTTTGTATTATAATATTTTGTCACAATATAGTGTCTACCAAATTACATATAAAGTATTAAACAATTTAAAAATTATTGTAAAATTATTTTATCACAATAAATAATTTTTATTATTACTAAATAATTTAACATAATGAATAATAAATTGTAATTTAGGCACATAAAAAAGTATAATAAAATTAATAAATTTATTAAAATATAAAATGTTATTATATTTTAGATAAAAATATCAAAATTAAATTTAAATTTGAATTTAAATTTAATTAAATAATCTAAATATTTTTTGAAATAAATTTTTTTCTTTTTTCTTTTAATTATTCTATCTTTTATATATTTAATAATATCTTTATATTATTATCGAATTAATTGAGTCAGGTCACGTGTTAACTAGTTCAGATCAACTTGACATGACCCATCGAGTTACCCTTTAGCCGACTCAAAATTTTATAAATCGTTTTAGGTTCGCGTAATTTCAGGTTTACCTTGAATTAATGTCGAGTTTAAATTACCTTTTTTCATGTGAGTTTAAATTAAGTCAGAGATTATCGTCTCTTATTTTAATATGGTGTCAAACTCACAAGTGTGCATCTCACATGTGTGCCCCTCTCTCTAAATCCATGGATTTTGTATCATAATTTCAAAGTATGTGAATGAGCATTTTCATAAGTTTTATTATGTAGTAAGATTTCTCTATAATGATACTTTATATATGAATAATTTATACAATTATAAAAACTTTTGATTCAACTTAAGTCAATTATACATAAAAATAAACTTTAAATTATAATAAATTATAATTTTTAAGTCTCTTCTTAAAGAAATTTATTTATACATAGTAATAATTACTTTGTATATTATAACAAAATTATCTTACATAAATAGATCTACTATTTTTTGAAAAAATTATATCTATCTCTTTTATCAATGTTTATATATATATATATATATATATATAAACTTTTGATTCAACTTAAGCCAATTATACATAAAAATAAACTTTAAATTACAATAAATTATAATTTTTTAAGTCTCTTCTTAAAAAAATTTATTTATACATAGTAATAATTATTTGTATATTATAAAAAATTATCTTACATAGATAGATTTACTATTTTTTAAAAAAATATATCTATCTCTTTTATCAATGTTTTTGCACTGTGCAAAAACATTGATAAAAAAATAGATATAATTTTTTTAAAAAATAGTAGATCTATCTATGTAAGATAATTTTTTTATAATATTCAAATAATTATTACTATGTTGTGTGTGTGTGTGTGGTAAATTAAAACTTTAGTCATCTCTAAAAATAACTATTTTCTTTTAGTATTTTGAGATTATCATCAATATATTCTACTAGTGACAAACTTTTTTTCTTTTTATCTTCTTTATTTTTTAATAAAATGAGTTATTTTTACCCTATTTGTTAGTTTCTATTTTGCTTTATCTTTTTTTTAAGAATTTTTATTTTAATTTTGTTATTTTGCCTCTTTTTATGAGAGTTTTTATCTCTTTTTTTTTTAAATTTTAATGATTTGAAATTGATTTTGTAATAATATTTGAGATATTATTGAGTGTCATGTCTCAAATTTGTTCTACATATTATATGAGTTTTGATTCATATCACATTATAACACCATACCCTATAAGAATCTCCATAATGAACAAAAACACATAATTGTCAAAGAACATTTATGATAAAAATAAAATCATAATTTTGAAGTAGTATTGAAAATCAATTTTATATTAATACTCTATATCATAAGATTTTATTTTTTTTTTGTAAATGTTGTATGACTATATTTGAATGGAAATATCTTCTTTTATATATATCTATATATATATATATATATATATATATATATATATATATATATATATATATGGTTTTCAAACTATGTTTATCTCTTTTATCAATATTTATATGTTGAATTTGATATACTTTATTAATTAATTATTAATGTGGTACACACGTTATTTCTATATCACTTGCATTGTACTTTTATTAAGTTATAAACTTTTCATAGCAATGAAATTAATTTTATCTCAATATTACGATTATAGAGAAATTTTATTGTATTTGCTAGACAATTAAATATTGTATTAGCAAAAGGACTACAAATTTATATCATTTTTATTCCAGTCTAATATATATATGGCTGTCAATGCAGTTACATAGAGAGATGTTGAAGGATGTGTGAATTATCCTATATTAGGTACATAAAATAATGTAAACAGTGCCTATAATTTTTAAAAAATAAACATTTCTATAGTGATTAATTAGAAAAAACTTTTTTGATATAAAAGTGCATAATTTTTTTTTAAATTGACAATAATAACTTTAAGTAATATATAAATTTTAATTGAATTGATAATATTTTTACTTTCTTGAAAGTGGCTTCAACCAAATGATATTTATATTTTTAAGTTATTAATAATTTATTTTTTTCAAATATTTAAAATATTAAAATAAACATAATCTAAATTCATAAAAATTTTAAATTAAATTAAAATATTAATTAATTATTACAATCCTTTATCATACTAACTTAATTATAATTATATTATTTTATTTACTTGATAATAATTTTTATAGAATAATAATATATTACAAAATAATATATTTTAAATATTATTTATATATTCACTTTAATTATTTAATTAATAAATAAAAATAATTATTAAATTATTTAAAATTTATTATTATTATTATTATCTATCTATCTATCTATACTATATAAAAAGTGGTTAACTAGAGAAAACTTTTTAGATATAAAAGGATATATAAGTTTTTTAAATTGGCAATAGTAACGTTAATTTATACTATATATAAAAGTGGTTAATTAAATTTTTTTTTTTACATAAAAGGATATAGAAATTTTTTAAATTGATAATAGTAACCTTAAATTATAAATTTTAATTAAATCGATGATATTTTTTCATAAAACTAATTATTAATTCAATGTTTGAAATTTGTGATTATTTAAAATAGCTAAAATAATAGATAAAAATGTTTATATCTTTAATTTAGTGTTATTTTATTTTTCAGATATTTAAAAATTAAGATAAATAAAATTTATCTATCTATACTATATATAAAAGTAGTCAACTAGGAAAAATTATTTTTGAACATAAAAGTGTGTAGAACATTTTTAAATTGATAATAATAACCGTTAATTATAAATTTCAATTAGATGAATAATATTTTTTATAGAATTAATTATTATTTCAATTTTAAAATTTATGATATTTGAAATATATGTTATACTATTTATAAAAATAGTTAATTAAGCTTTTTTTTTGAAATATAAAAAGTTATAAAACTTTTTTAGATTGATAATAATAATCTTAAGTTATAGATTTTAATTGGACGAACAATATTTTTTATAGAATTAATTATTATTTTAATTTTTAAAATTGATTATTATTTGAAATAATATATATTATTTTAATATTTGAAATTTATTATCATTTAAAATAAATAAAATAATGGATAAAAATATTTATATTTTTAATTTAGTGTTACTTTAATTTTAAAATATTTAAAGAATTAAAAAATATAATTTAAATTTGGACCTATCAAATGGCTTGTATAATAGTAGGATGATTTGCAAGAATTTATGTAGAAATGTCTTACATGTTAAAATAATCATGAGACAATATGTATGACAACAAGTATTATTATTAAAAATTTTTCTCTCTCTCTCTCTCTACCTGAAGAAGCAAGATAATTTTTTAATTTAAAAGAAAATAATTTACAACACATTTTTATATAACCACGATTATCAATAAAACTCAAAGTTAGATAATATCAAATGTTAAAATTTATCTACCATCAAATATTTGTTTCACATGAATAATAATATGTAGTATTTTCTAAATAGACTTGAATATCTACTACAAAAACTCTCATACAATCTCACAAAATAACGAAAGTATAAAACAATTTATACTAAAAAAATATAATTTATAAAAAAGTGTTTTTCTTATAGAAGTAAAAATTTATTGTACAATTTTTAAATATATTTATAAAATAAAAATATTATCGTAATGTTATTTTGATATTTTAATTGTTGTAGTGAATATATATATTCATGATAAGTTATGAAAACATCTTTTTTATTTTTTAATGTTATTTTATTTAGCTTTCTGTGAAACATATTTTTTATTTATTATTTGTTGATGTTATTTTATTTAATATTTTTATTAATTTTATATAACTCTTATTTAATTTTTGAATTTAGTTTTTCATCATTTTATCTTAAATTTTTTATTCACTTATTAATAAAAAAATTTATTTATTAAAAATTTTATTTTATATATATTTTAGAAAATTTTAATTATTTATAATTTAACATAGTTTATTATCTTTATTTATATAAATATAAAATTAAAAGATTAATTAATTTATATATCTAATAATTGTTTCATGCTAATGGTTAGGCCAAACTTAGAACCCGGTTCCTACTTATTGTGTGGAGTCACTTGAATATTCAAAAAGAATTTATTTGTTTATCTTATTTTTAATATTATATTTCAATAAATAAAAAAAATACATACAATAACATGGTAAGTGAAAAATTGAATTATTTCTAACATTACTTCAAAAACTACCAAACATTTATTTAAATTTAAAATTTAGATTTTCATGTACTAATTGAATGAATGATTATTCAAGATTTCATAATTGAATCAATGATATATTAGTTTAAAACGCAAAGATATATTAAAACTTTGGCTCCATTTTTTTTTATAAAAAATAACTTATTTGAGAAAAATATTTTTTGAAAAAATATTTTATAAGTAACATATTTTCTAGTGTTTGGACTATATTAAAAAAAATTAATTTTTGTTTTGATTTATAAGATTATAATAAAATTTAGATTATAAATTTTTTATATTTAGACTATTTATTATTTACGATAAAATATTAAAATGAAAATTTTTCGTGAGTTTCGTCTATCACCAGTAGCTATCGTCGATTAATGATGACCAATAATAAGTGTCGATAGGAAATGATGATCAATAATAACAAATATATGTATTTATATAATTTATTTTTTTATTTGAATGACTTTGTTAAAATTTAAAAAATGACTTTTCGTTTTTAAAACGATAAGTCAATTTTTTGAAGAATGACTTAATTTTTCTTTTGGTCAATAAAATATTTTTATTAATCAATTTTTTAAATAAACTAAATAAAAAATATTTTTGTAAAAAATATTTTCAGCGAAACAAATAATGTGGTAACGTCCATTTAATTATATCTATTAATATAATGCTGTAAAATAGAGAACAATAATATGATAGTGCAGAGAAATTAAGGTGTTATTTGCTTGCCGTTCTTTATTTTGTTATACATTAGAATTTTATTTTTGTTTAATTTTAAATGTAAATAATACATGAGGAAACTCGAGTAGAAAATTTTAAAAAAATATATTGATTTATTATATACAATTACATATACACTTAATAACACATAATATACTTCAACTTATATATTATAATATTATATAATTACAATATGATCATATTACTCATAATAAGTATAAAAATTTATCTTACCATCTTTTAGATATAACTAGATTATTTATTATTTTAACATCAATATGTCAATAATTACTAATTATAATGAGTAAAAATTCCACGATAATGAGCAAAATCTCCAACTCTGCAACAAAATTTTTTTTCAATTTTGGACTCTTATATCAATGGATCAAAAACATAATCTGTATATAATTCTTATATTTATAAAGTTGGTTACATTAAATTATATTTAATGTCAATACAAATTCATGTAGTAATAAGTCTAAAATAAAAGTTATACACTATGTAACATAATAATTTATTGTATATTTAAGAAATATTTCTTTCAAATAAAATAAAAAATGTCTTAAAATTTTGATAAAAAATTTGAGTCAAATCATGGATTCTTAGATTTTCTTTGAGGTCAAACATTGTTTATTTTTCTTTATTTAGAGAAAATAACAGTGAGACTCCTAAAATTTGATGTTCTTTTAAAACTAATTTCAAAACTATTTTTTACAGTCATGTTCTACATATTTTAAAATCACTATTAGTTTTATTTGTTGTCGACATTAAACTAATTTTCTTGTACATTCCACTTATGAAATTTAAAATCACAATAACAAAAAAAAAAAAAAAGGCTTAGTGACATAAAAAAATCTAATTTTTTTGAATTTTTAATTATACTTAAAATTTCTAATTAAGTCAGTTACATCCTAATTTGATTAATTGATATCAATTACATTCCAAGTCAAAATCAAAATTTAGTAAAATGTATATATTTAAACATAATTGACTCTTATAGTTTTTTTAATTAGTTTAATTAGATATAAAATTACGTTTGGATCTCACTAAGATAATTTTTTTTGTTTAATTTAAATAGATTTTCACCAAAAATAATAAATTGTTATCTATATTTTAAATAATTAATTTTATATTAAAAACAAAAAATTATTTTCATGTTTTTAAATTATAAAATTTTATTTTTACATATTTAAATAATAAACTAATACATTCTTAAATTTATTTCAAGAATAATTTTTTAGAAATATTCATATTTATATCATGCAATTGATTTTTTAAATATGTCTTAGAAGTTTTTATTTTAAATTATTTAAATTATTTATTATTTAAAATATAAAAATTAATTTTTAAGGAGAGATTGAGATAATTTTTTAAACAAATAATAAGATTTTGTGAGATTAATGAATTTAAAATTAAAATTTTTAAAATTTAAATATAATTTAAAATTTGTCCTATAAAGTAGGAAATAAGTTTAATTAAGCAAAAAAGGGACTAAATTGAATAAAATAAAAAGCATCATTTTAATTAATTTTTAAACATAAAAATTATGAAGATTAATGCACTCTAAATATGCACTTTACCCAATTATGATTTTGATTTTAAATATAACTGAAATGAATTAGTCAAATTAGAGTACAATTATCTTAATTTAAAATTTATAAAAAAATTTAGATTTTAATTTATTAAGCTATAAGAAATATGAAAGTTTCCACCAACAAACATTAATATTATATAGTCGGATTCTTATTATGATAAAATAAATCAAATAAATCAAACATTTATAACAAATATGAAAGTTTCCACCAACAAACATTTATAACATCTAGTAAATCAAATAAATCAATTGTCAAATTCCTTTTTATGATAAAAATAAAGATTTAGATGGATGATTAGCATAAGTTATTTTCTAAAGACATTCATTACTATATTGGGCAAAAAATAGATAAATAAATAAATAAATAAAGGGTGGACCTGGCCACAGCTTCATGATGAATAATCATTGTTGGGCATGAGTCAAAATCACGTGCACATCATCACAGTTGATCCTTTTAGGCCTCCTCTGTCAACAGGGTTGACATTTCCTATTATACTATATATTTTTCAAACAGATTCTTCCATCATTTTTTTAGCTATTAAATTCAGAATTGATAAATAATACCATTTACTTTTTAAAAATAATCATTTATTTTATAAAATTTATTACTTTTTATGATTAATTATTATTAAATAAAAATAAATAAGTATAAAATTTGATGATTAAAATAAAGTAAATTAAATTTATTCTTTATAATTAAGTCATGTTTATTAATTTTTATTTTATTTTTTCTTCAAAAACCAAAATTTTGAATTTATATTTTTCTTTTTATTTAAATTTTAAAGACAGACTGCAACAAATTTTAATTTTTTTTTTTTTTATAAATTTCTCTTTTTCTATGCACATCTATTAAAATCTTCACTTGTCAATTCATATAAATTTTATTTTCCTGATAATGTTTAATGTATTCGGTATTGAACAAATTTGAATGAGTTAAGTCAAAGATTTGCAAATAAATGGATTCCTGACAAAACAAATCATGTTCTCCTTTGATGGCTTGAAGAACGCTAAATTGGACCCTTTCCTAGAAGAGTGAAAAAAAAAAAAGTGGTATTATTAGTATCGCTAACGTAGATGGTCACAACGTTGATTTTTCTAATTAAATAATGTGTTTTTTAATTCTTGATTATTTTCAATAAGTGAAAATAAGGGTGAAAGATTTAGTGAACTAGGAAATGATAATTGCACTTTGAAAATTCTCTATAATTTTTTAAAAATAACTTTTTGTTTCTTTTCCACGAAGAATTCTAAATTGGTTGATACTTTTCACATTGCTTTCAATTAGAGTGAGAATTTATAATTTAATCTGAAAATTTTAGTCAAAATCTATTAAATTAAAAAAAAATCTTGAATTTAATCTACCTAAAAAAGAAATTAGAAATAATTCAAATTTAAAATGATAAAAAAAATTTTGAATCAAATTTGATCAAATTTAAATTAAATTTATTAAATTAATTTTATTTAAAATAAAAATTATAAATAACTCAATTTGATCATATCCGATTCAAATTTTTTTTCAAAAAAATCTAAACATAGTTTGAATTTCATTTTATATTCTGATCCAACGATTTGATTTGATCTATTCACAACGCAAAATAATCAATCTTGACATTTGAAAAAAATGTGACTTAGAAAATAATCAAGAAAATTGACTTAACCCAATTATAACTTTTATCAATTTGTCACAACTATTTTGACCATATTATATTTGAATCTTCAAAGACACTAAATACTTTTAGATTTAAATTTTGGTTTATAATATAAAATCATTTTTTTCTAGAACATAAAATATATTTAAGAAATAAGTATTAAGCTCCCAAGAATAATAATAATTATAAATGTAAAAAAACATTATTATTATTATTATTATTATTATTATTATTTTAATAATAATAATAGCAACAACATAGTATATATTTTTTAAGATATTGAAACTTCCAATAATAATAAATGTAACATAAAGATATGTTATTTTTTTAATCCTATTATTATATGTTACTTTATGAACAAATATTACTATATTTTATAATTAGGTATGTGTGGACAAACAGCCTCAAATTTGGCATTGAATGGTAAAAAAACCAATGCTTAGGAATTTTCAACTGTTGCCCCATAGTTTTGAATCTTACTATAAAACTTTGAGATTAATAATAATTAAATCCAAACTCCTCAGATTATAATGAAATTTCCCGCGTGGCTATTTATAATCATGTTTCTGCATCACATTAATATGATAATATTGAGTTGACTATGTGCTTTAGCTTTGTTGTTTTTTTTTTTTGGGAACATGACATGGATGTTTATCATATGTTTTTTCTTCAAATTTTCATCAAGTGGTGCCATAGACTAACATCCATCTAATGTAAAAATAAAAAATAAAAAAAGAAGCAAATAAATTATAAATTTAAATCGAAGCTAAAATTATGTATTAAATAAAATTTAAAACGATGATATATAAAAATTTATTTCTGTTATCATTTAATTAACTTAATTCAATATCGGTAAGAAAGAAAAGAAGAAATTCTGCTTTCTCAGTGGATCATTACATAGATCATTCCAAACTTATCATCTATCCACGTACAATAAAGTAGTCACTATATGGGTTGGAAACGGCTTAAATATTCCAAAATCAATATAAGATGACAAATGGAAGTCGATATTTCTTTGCTGTTGGAATAGTACAGCCATGAATGAAGCATTAATACTTCTGTCCTTGAGAAAACTATAACCGTAATTATGCCAAATTAGGCATGTTTATGGTATACAGGCAGGATTTGAAGTTTGAAAACTAGTGCAAGTGGAGAAACAATTTCTTGTCTTAAAATTTCAAAGATAATTTGGTATTAGGGGCATCAACGAAATTGATAGTTGACCTTAAAATTCAATCTTTTCATAATGAAATGAAATCGATTAGTCAGATTGATATATAATTGAAAATTAGTTATGATTCAATATTAAAAACAAATCACTTAAAAAATGGTTAAAATCAAAAAAATAAAAAAATAGAGCAAAACCAAAACTCGGATAAAACCAATTCAATATAAAAATACGTTATTTTATAAAAAGATTTAAAATTTTAAAAAATTACACTGTTTTATTTAAAATTTAAGTTTTAAGAAATATATTTCATTATTTTATTTTATTGTATATTTTTCTATTTTTAAATAATTTTTCAAAAATTAAAAAATTTATTTTATCGATCAAATAAAAACTCTATTTAGTTGACGAGTTCAAAGTTTCAATCCAATTTTAAAAATATTGTTAAAATTTCAAAGAAAAATTTGGTGACGGGGCATCAAGAAAATTTGTAGTTGAGAATGCACTAACAAGGCATATCTCCACACACATACCCATGATAGAGGAAACAAAGAAAAGAAAAAGATTATAATATGAGAGAGCAAAGCTTTTTAGTGGGAGTTGCTTATTATTCCCCCACTTTACCTTTACTTTACCATACCCATCCTCTCAAAAAGACAACCTTTCAATAGATAAAATGCTCTCTAACTTTTTACAATCCAAAAAAAAAAAAAAAGTCATATATTCCTCTCCCCCACAAAACAACATCAACAAGGAACCGAGACAATGGCTTTTGTTTCATTTCAACCCTCCTTTTGAGACCACAACACGCCTCTCAAACATTACTGGCTCATAGCAATAATATGAGTGGAAGAAGGTCAATTATATCAAAGAATCCTTCATAAAAGCCTTTTGTACTCTGTGGTGTGGGGAAGAGGGATAGGATTCCCCTCTACTATATGCCTCTACATTTGGCAGACTTTCTGGGGCATGCAAGTCAACGAGAAAGCTGTAACCTTTTCCATTTTTCTTATTAATTATTATTATTATTATTATTATACACATGGGAACCTATCTTCCCCTACCTTTCTTATGGTGCCTTCCACTCAGGTGGTGATTTGAGAACAATACATCAGATGTCCCGCACTTAGAAAATGAAGGTACCCCCATTACTTAGTTTCTGTCTTTATCCTAGATGATCATATTAATTATGTCAAGATAATCCGCATTACCAAAGAATATAGAATCCCACATTTTTTTTAAGAGTACATTATCATATCAGCTAGATTTTCTCACCATATTGGATTGTGTACACGAATTGCTTTCTTCTCGCGAGTTTCTTAAGCAGCCACCTTATAATTAATCTACAGAGGAATAAACTTATTTCCCATAAATTTTTCCAAATTGATCCATAATACTCTAGCTTTAAAAAGCGTAGTATTTGTTTTAAATTAAGTTTATGGACTGTGAAAAAAAAAAAAGAAATAATTAACATTAAAAAACAAAAAAAAAAAAAACTTAGAGCATTATTACAAGTCAGTTTTCTTCATCATATCCTATGAGCCGTGCACAAATCCACTACTGGAAAAGAACTAGCTATAACTGGGTGGCTTTTCCTTAATCATGATGTCACATGATATCGAACTACTATTGATCATTAGCAAGTCAAACCTAATCCATGCATTAGCTAGGGTCCATATACGTGTTTGTCTTTAAAGAAATGGTTAATTACTTACATGTTAATATTCATTATTATGATGTGCCCATGCGTGCTTGTAAGTTCTCTAAGGAGAAGTTCTAACAAATCACTCCTGCAATTAGGGTTTGTTGAGTTTTGTACGT
Source organism: Omphalea diandra (assembly GCA_949677035.1). Classification (NCBI taxonomy): domain Eukaryota; kingdom Viridiplantae; phylum Streptophyta; class Magnoliopsida; order Malpighiales; family Euphorbiaceae; genus Omphalea; species Omphalea diandra. Next base: position 4,210 of record CATIWR010665655.1, on the reverse strand, counting down.
ATGTTCTGAAGTGGGTTTGGCACGGTCAAAGGGAAGCAAATTGGTAGAAAGTAGAAACTTATCTTTGAGGGGATGGTGTGTGTGTATATATATAGGAATTTCGATTTTTTTTAATCATATCTAATAGCTTTTTGTGTTTTCAGTATGGTTATTTGAAAGAAAATCATCAAATTAGAATATGCCGGGTTTCATTATCCATATTTTAGTGCTTGTACACCATTGACATTCTTTGCTAGTCTTTTTTAATTTTTTCTTTCTTTCCACGCTCTCCCTTGTTGGCCAATGGAGTCCGCAATAATGAGTGAGATTTCGACTATATTCCTCGTCACCTTCTCTTATTGTTACTTCATAGTTTAACGCATCATTCTACAAAATTAATATGAATTAACTATTTATTAGGGAAGATTTAATTTTTTCAGTTTTGAATTTTGATGATGTTGTAGACAAATCTATCTCTTCTATACAAAATAATTTCTTCTTTTGGCCCTTCTACTCAAATTGCATAGTTTGAATTTAAAAAGAACCATTACAAAAAATAAAGATTTTTCCTATGTTTTTTTTTTTATAAATATAGAGGCGGTTATAATGATACCTATGAAGCTTAAAGGCGGATCAATGAATCGCCTCTTAATCACCTCTATTAACCTTGTCGCTATGAGATATCAATGCTTTTTTCAATGCTTGAGACAGATTCAAATCGTAGCGGCGGTTTAAACCACCTTAATGCAAACAATATAAGCAATTTAAATCATTGGAAGATTTATCATTAGTATGGGCAATTAAAACCGTCCTTATAACTTGTCTCTCTTATTTATACAACAACCATATTGGCAATTAAAAACACTATTATGGAAGTTCATGATAAGTATACAATATTTCTGCCATTAATGGGGCGATTAAAATTGCTACTATTATCTTTATTATAGGATGCTAGAATAACTATTTAGTATTATAATTCTAATAATTAACATGTTATTTCCTTCCAAATTTATGAATTAATACTTAATTTTTACCTTGATTGAACCTCATTGAAAATATTTTGTGTTTATAGGCAAATAATTGAATAAAGAAGAATAAAGGGGGAAAAAGAGGTTAAACACGACCATGCGCATAGTTGTGAGGGTCAAAAGGCATTGAGAATAAGCATAACCATGCTTCCAAGAGCACAATCATGCCTCTTTTAAAGGAGAAAGATCAAAAGGACAAAAATATTTAACACAACAATATGCATGGTTGTATACCCTTGAAAACCTAAAAATGAGATTTCTAAAGCCTTCTAAACTCTTCCTTTTTCAATCCCTAAGCTTCCTATTTAGTAAACACCTCAAAAAGAACTATTTAAGGAGGCAAAACTCCATGAAAAAAAAAGCAATAACCCATTTAGGGCATCAAACAACCACCCAAAAAGCAAGGAATTCAATCAAGCAAGGGTTTAGGGGCAAAGAGGAACAAGAAGACAATCACCCAAGAGCTTATAGAATTGAAGACCATGGCTTCCAATATCATTAGTTTGATTGTTTTTTATTCTCTTTCTTTTATTATGAGTTAATTATCTTTAAGCTAAGGTTGTAAATGGATTTTGTGTGACTCATATTGGTTTTTCCTTAATCTAAGTCTTTTGATTTCATTCATTGTTTATGCTAATAATTGTTGAGTACTTTATACTTTTGATTAACTGGCCATTAATCATATAGTTTCATGAATTGACAACTGAGAGATGCTTCCCATAAAATGAATCCTTCAACAATTTCCTTGTTTTGTTATTAAGTTGAGGAACCTTAACAAACTATAAGATTAAATTATAATGAATTTAAATCAATTAAACAAAATTAAGAAAAATCCAATTAAATTTTATTGTATAAACAATGAAAGAAATCCGTACATCTTGAACCGGTATAGTAATATATATATTAAAAAAAAACACACACTAAAAGATAGGCTTTAAAAGAAGACAAGCTTCTATGTAATAATAAAACTAAATAGTCTTAGCATTTATTCTCATTACTTGAACTCAAACATTAAAGCTTGTTGATTCATGGATTAAGTGAGACAAGACTATTATTATCATTGACCTGTCAATAACAAAAGAGCATGACATTAAAGTTAGAAAAAGAAATCCAATAAGATAATTCCTTCATATATACTAAATATTCATTTATGTAAAATAAAAAGAAATTGTCTAATTGTTATATATCTAACTTGTATTTTCCACAAAGATTAATATACAGGCCATAAATCGAGCATACAAGATAAATTATTATATAAAACCTTTTCTGATAATATTTTGTAATAATATCTTAGCACTAAATTTTTAGTACCTATCAAATTACATATAAGAAAAAATAATGTTATCACAATAATATTTGTATTCACTATATTAAACTATTTAAAGAAATTATAGTAAATTGTTTTATCACAATAAATAACTATTATTCTTATAAAATAACTTATCATAATAATTAAAAAATTATAATTTAGGTACATGAAAAGACACAATAAATTTAAAGTTTGCCAAAAAAATATAAAATTATCACTATATTTTAAATAAAAATAAAATAAAATTGAAATTGAAGTTGAATTTAAATTTAAATTTAATTAAATAATCTAATCATTAATTTTTTTTACCTTAATTATTTTGCCTTAGATATATTTAATAATAAAATTTATTTTTTTCTTTATATTATTGTTGGATCAATTGGATTGGGCGGATTGAATTGGACTTGACTAAAAAATTTTTGAATTAGTTTGAGTTCGATTCACTTTTTCCCATTGAGTTCAATTTGAATTTTTGGATGAAAAAGATTTTCATCTCTACATGATAATGCATACTGAGATCTAAATTGAATAATCTCAAACTAAATAATCAAAATAATAATTAATTTTATTTAATATTATATAACATTAATTTTTTAATATCTATAAATAAATATATGATGGCTACATAAATTTATTTTTTAACAAATTAAGTAATAGTGGATAATTTACAAATATAGATACAAATTAATTTATGAATGATAAAAACATATTTATATATACTGTATTAAAATTTAATTCAAATTAAATTACTTGTTTAAGAATTAAAAATGATTCTTGTAGGCATATGATCAATTTATGAATCATAAAAATGTGTTGTTAAGTTGAACGATTAAGTTTATGTCTATTTCAAACCATGAAACTTTTTGACTAATTTGAACAATTAAATTATTGCTTATATTTTTATTTTATATTGTCTTTATATTTGTATTTATTGGATATTTGGAAATATTTTGAGAATGAAAAAAATATTTATATTCATGGATTTCTATATTCCAAAAATTTTTATACTATAGATATTAATTAAAAAACTTGAATCCAAATGCATCTACTTTTATTTATTTTATCTATCTTTTAAAAAATAACTAATTACACTGATTTGAATTGAATCAAATCGAATAGAATCGAAACTGACATTGAATTAAACCAAAACTTAAAGTATTTGAATAAGGAACAACTAAAATTTATAAGTACCAAACTAAAATCAAACCAGAATTTTTAAGTATCAATTCAATTTTGACTATTTTCAAACAATCAATCTATGAGTAGATCTCAACATCTCTATTCAAATTAAAGCTTATCTTCATTTTAAAACTCAAAAATAGATATGACAATTTCTTATCCAATTTAAATTTGCTCGAAAATAATGTTTTGATCTCACTTGAAATTAAAAGAGATATTGAAAGATCCTATATGACATTGATTAAATCCATATCTGATTCAACCTATAGATCAATCCAAATTAAATTGACTTTGACATGACCCATGGATCAACTCGATTAATCATATTTGAATTATTTAAAATAGTTAAAATTTATTTTAAATTAAAATAATATTTTTAAATATCAAAATTAAAAGTGAATTGACTCGACTTAAAACAAACAAAAAAAAAACTCAATTTTCTTTTTACTCACTAATCAAGTGACTTGACTCATACCTCAAAGTGATCCAACCTAACTTATAATTAAAAATAATTCAATATGAATTCATTAAAATTGTTTCAACATAAAATTATATATTTTAAATACGTCTGCCTTGCTCTATTTGTTGGTTCTGTATTAAAAGATGGATTTAACAAATTTTGCTTTTACCAAGTTATCAAGTCACATGTGTGATAAATGAAAAACAGTTATATATATATATATATATATATATATATATATATATATATATATAT
>CATIWR010665635.1:0-14251 GCA_949677035.1 Omphalea diandra | reverse complement strand
CTAATTTGCTACTCATTCCTTCAATTCTTATTTATGCTTTTGTGATTGTTTAGTGTGAACAATAAATACCATTGTAAGATGTTTTAGTGTGAGCCTTGAAAACATTTATGAGAGGTTTTAGTGTGAGCCTTGAAAACACTTGTAAGAGATTTTTGTGTGAGCCTAGAAAACACAAGTTGTAAAAGTTTGGTGTGAGCTTGGAAACACCTATTGAGTTAAGTGAAACACTCAATTATAGAAAATTGAAGAGTGGACGTAGGGTTAGTTAACACCCAAACCATTATAAACATTTGCATCAATATCATTATTCTCCTACTCATCTTTTTAAACACATTAACCCTCTTTTTAATTTTAAAATTATGTACCAATTCAACTCCGCTTTCTTGATACCCTAGGCCAAACAATATATATATCCATTGTTCATTCTTTGCTCATAAGTTGATTTATATATATACACATGCATTTACTGAAAGTTGTAATTTATGCCTTATTTTGGTATATAATATATATTATGTCAATTTTTTTATGCATTAAAATGATAATAATATTTTAAAAATTCCTTTTTATAATGTAATGTAGCGTAAAGCTCGTCATGAAAAGTCAAAAATGTGAAATTTCAAAAAAAAAAAAAAAGCAACACAAATCATGTTTCAAGAAAAATATAATAATCATATTATATGTATTAAAATATTAATTTATATATTAAATAGGTTTTTAAAGATTTTTCTATAATATATTATTTTATAAATTTAATAAATTATTAATTTAAAACTCTGCCGCAAATCAAAATTAATTAAAATATTATGTAAAAGAAATTATTAATTAATGGTATATAAATGTATAATTAATAATATAAACCGAGCAAGCAGCAGAAGTTCCACAGCCGATGGTAACCTCAGTATTCAATGGCGGGAGAGGATAGGTGGAGCTTCAATCTTTACACGAGCAGCTATGACGATGGTAATTATGGCCTTTATCTGCTGGGTCTCGACCGCCGAAGCTATTACAAAGGGAGCATTTGTCGGAAAAACCATCACTTCTCGCAAGATCGTAATTTTCTCCATGTCCTATTGCCCGTGCAAATCTCTCTCTCTTTCTCTGTCTCTTTACTTGTATAATGACAAATTGAACTATATTTAGGTCTTCCTTTCATTGTTTGTTTGATTCCTGGATTAAACTAAATCAGAGTGAAATTGAACCTTTTCTTTGGTTTGTTAACAATGATGCTACAGCGAATAATACTAATCTTTTACTCCCAAACAACGACAACAATATAATTTTGGAAAATCTGGTATTAGAGGAATTAGTTGTGGTAATCAGTCTACAAAATTCTGACTATAATTCTTGCTTTTGCACTTGTTTTGTTGCTATTCCTGCTAGATTTCTTGGAACTTTTGGTTGCAGGTATTTTGGTTTTGCATTCTCCATAAGCTTCATTTTAGCTTTTATGTTTTTATTTAAATCTGTCTTTGTTTTACCTCTCTCTGCCGATTGTTAGAACCTATACTGAGTCAGCAAATCTTGGAGTTGTGGTTCCTTTAAGTCATAGAACATGCCAGATTGCCATGAATTCATAATATAATGAAAGAGATTTGTCAGGACAACCATACTTGTAGTTTAGATGTTATGTAACTTTATGTGTTCATTTTGAGTATGTATTGGGTTGTTAACGCCTCTCCTTGTAAGAAGTTAGAGTTAATGATTGTGTCCAATTATCCAATTTCCTGGACTTAAAGAGGTCCAATTGAATAAAAATTTAGTTACAGGGCTTAATTGACTTTCTGGCTAAAGTTAAGGAGCTAAATTGTACCATAAGTCCAAATTTTGGATAAAATAATTGTTATCCTTTAAATTCTATGATTGGGAACTTTTGTATAGTAATAACTAATTACGTACTTAGCATTTTTTGGGAATAAATTAATATAACCATCGTATGTTAGAAAGTCTTTGTAGACCTTTCAAAATGCTACATGTTTCATTACATGTGCAATCCAGATAGTTGTTTATTGTTCTTGGTAAGGAACCCAAAGAATCCTAGCTCGTTTGAACCATATTTTTAGACTAGGACATGTATTCCTGTTTCTGTTCCCAATACCAGAACAATCCACACGTTAGGTAACTTAGGGCATTCTTTTCACCATCTTTTACTTACTCCCTTTCTACCCGGCTCTTAACATCAGTAGACTTACACTTCATATCTACTATCAAGAGATTCAAACTACTTCCCTTGCATTCATTGACTTCCACGCGCAAACGAGTCTATTAAAATTCCTTCTTCTTCTCTATTTCCCTCGCTGGAACTTGTTGGCTGTTTCTTGGACACAATGCTACTTGGCCCCTCCCTGGACAGTAAGCACCCACATCTACAACCATTTAGTAACAATGGACGGAACTGTGTAAAAAGCTCATGCATTTTATCTTTCAAAGTCTCTATTTTGTACCCATCATTTGAGCTTTGGCATATAACATCTGTATCTTGGCGTCCAACTAGGGTCCCTGCCTAGGAAAGTTTTCGGCAGAGAAGGCTCGGGGAGAAGAAAATTCACTCTCTTCATCATTTAACAATAGAATTCTTCTGCTGCTATCTTCCTTTTCTTTTGCTGGAAAGGCTTTTTCCTTTTCTTTTGTTCTAAGCTAACCCACCATACCATGTCAAACCTTTTCCTATGAACAGCCTATTTGTCTATCCCAATAGTTGGATAAGCCGAGAAAGGTAAGAAAGCCAAGAGGTTTTTGCTTGTTAGAGCAAGTTTCATTTTTTGGATTGGAACTCCAAAGTTAACATTTGTGTGCTGGTGCTTGTGTAATTAGATTGAAAATGACCAGAACATCTTTTCTCCCACAGATGATGGTCAGGAAAATCAAGTTGCCTTGAGTAAAATTGTTGGGAGACGTACAGTTCCTCAAGTTTTCATAGATGGAAAGAAAATTGGTGGTTCTGATGGTAAGATTTTCTTATTGTGGGCATAACTATAAATATTTGTTATTTATTGAAAGCTAAGCATTTGTTAAAAAAAAAATTTGACCAAATATAAATTGTCTTAATAATAGATACTTTTGAAGCTCACCAAAGTGGAGAACTGGCTAAACTTCTAGGTGTTGATGGTGAGGATGATCTTTGATCCAGTACAATGCTTCGTGTAAACTATCAGAATAATGTACTGTGTGCGATGGGAACTCTTGCATCAGATGAGCATGATTGACTGTTACATTTACAATTATGTTTTTATGGTTTGTATTTTGGTTTCTGTTAGGGCATCATGTGCACGTTATTATAATTAGCACGCTTTTCCAATGTTTTTGTTTTATTTTTCCCTTTTGAGAATCGGTAGATATCAGTCATTAAGGGGAAGGATGATAGTTAAAAGGTAAGCAATTGGCACACTCCGTGATGCTAAGATAAGATGCTTGGTGGCTCATAACCTGACAACACCAAAGAAAGTAATAGAAAGTCCTCCAATTTTCCATGGGCGAGCTTAAACCAGGCCCTTCCCATCGAGCCCAAGGTATGATGACTCACTATGGCTCGCTACAATGATTTGTCAGAGTGATACGGATACTTTTCCTCATTTTAACTTGCGTCTCAGAATACCTAAAAAATCTTAGCAGTTAAGGTGCTTTTTTGAAAATAAAAAATAAAAAAATCTTTTATCCTAAACATTGTTTTAACCAATATAATTCGTTCACTTTTAAAATGCTTGTAATATTAGCCTTATATGATGTTTCAATCACTCGACAGTGGAATTTGCCCATGTGGCTTTTTTACCCGAGAGACAATTACAATGGGACAAAATGATGCATAGAAACTTTCGAAAGAAGGCATTTTTACATTTCAGAAACATTTTCTTATCGTCAAAATTCTTATAAAATATTTTAGATACATTTCTATAATTTTAAAAAATAAAGAAATATATTTTCACTTTAAAAATATGTTTTTTTCTATTATTAATTTTGATTATGAAACTTATGAACAATTAATATTTATTTTTAAATATTTAATTGATTATTATCATCTCATTTATTTTTTATAATTAATATTGATTTAAATGATAATTTTTAATCTTATTTTTTATATAATATCATAATTAGTTATTTTAATATTTATTATATATAAAAAATATTATAAATATGTGCTTATATTGTTTTATATTTAGTCGTTTCCCCTACTTTTTATTTCTTATATTTTAAAAAATATTGTTTTCTTATATTCGTTTCTACGTTTTGGTTGTTATGTTTCTATTTCCGTGCTACCTAACATTCCAAAGCAGCTCCAGTTAAGTAACGCCTTCTCGCTTCATCATCTCTAATAGTCTAAAGGATTATTTCTTTGGGCAGAAAGATGTTATCTTGCACCTCCAGCAAGGCATTGCACGATTACAGTAGATGGGTTATTACCAAAATTTATTCCTTTGAAATTTCAATATTTCATCAATTTTTTTCTTAATCAGTAACTTATTCAATATAGATTAAAGCAGCATAATGAAATTTGTTGAAAATACTAATCCAAGAATTCAAACTCGAGAAATCAAAATTATCAAACCCACTAAATTTGTACGCGTCTATTTTGTTCCCCCGATCAAACTTATAATATTGATTCCATATTTTTGTCAGGACATTTTCTTGAAGAGGCTTCAACATATATTCCAATGCAAGTAAAGAAAGCATTGCTAGCATCTTCTTCTTCTTTTTTTTTTTTTTAAAAAAAAAATGGGGGTGGGGTGGGGAATAGCCCAGGCTACACAAAAGCACAAATGATTACATGCGATTCAGTCATATCATGCAAAAGCCAGTTGGAAATTCCTATTCACTCAAATCATGCAAAACCCAGTTAGAAATTCTGAGTCATTGTGGATAAAAGAGACCAATACTTAAGTAGCTTCCAAGTTTGCTAAGAAATTATCAGCCTCATTTGCCTTATTATAGATATTATAGAAAAGAAATATTGAATAATAAAAACAAGTAAATGACACACCACTTGATGCAACCATAATTTATCCTTCTTCAATAAATAAGTCACTATGCAACACTAGGATATGCACAATAATCCACAACCAAAATGCTACAATTTACAGATTCTAATATTTAAAATGTTGTTGCACTTATTAACGGAGAAGAACAAAATTTGTTATTTTTTCTAAGAAATAGTAGTTTGCTAAGAAATAGTTTTTTTATTCTAAGAAATAGTAGTTTGCTAAGAAAAAATAACAGATTTTCTTCTCTTTTTGTATGTTGTTCGTGCATTGTAGTTACCAATCATTGAACAACTATCATAATTTATTTATTTATTTTATTATAATCAGAATTATTAATTGTTTGGGTCAATCCATCATGAGCGACTCGACCCAAAATTTCAATTGATATCTTGCATTGTGACTTCTAAATCGCAAGCCTAATCCTCTGGATAGAGGTATTTTTAGACTTATTATTATCTAATGCAATCTTAGCCAATATTATGTGTACCCCTCTGATATCCCACACTAGTTGAATACCAGTTTTATAAAATAAAAATAAATAAATAAATAACCCCTAAAGCATCAAGAAATGAAGCCATGCACTCACTGAAATTTTAAAATGTTATGATAGCTCGTAGCCAATCTATAAATGTAGACAAATCATCAGTATTTTTCTGTAAAAACACTTATTAATGTTGCCGAGGTAATCTAGCTTTTACATTGGGCATTATTGGAGCATAAGAAAAATATCTTGACCTTCCATCCATGATTAATAAATCAAAATCTCAAATATTTGCAAAGTTGAAAGAGAATGTATCCAAGAAACTATCTAGTTAGATGGAGTACCTGTTAATGTGTCGTATTCCTAGACATTTATGTATCATTGATATTCCATTATTTAATAGGTATATTTATCTTTGATATATTGCTATTTCAGTAATATAGTTAATTTATTTTGATAATACCTAAAGATGAAGTACATTGCATATGTCATTTAGGATATTTTTTTTTAATTAAAGTATCAATCCTAAATACGTCTAACAATGTACTATCAAGACTAGATATTGATAGTATTATTGAGACTCATACATGTATGTTCTTTTTTTTAGAGTCAAAAAAACATTGATCACAAAAGTAGAAATATGTGAGATACTTGAGGTATGAATATGAATACTTGTTAGAGACAAGCAATGAACAACTCACAAAGAATAGCCATATGGAACAACATATATGCGTTATTGGTCTATCCTTGTCAATGTTGTGTAACTAATCCTTTGACTTTAGAACACTATAGTATTTTATCAAAACAATTTATTTACTTTAATTTATGATTTTAATTGTCCTATTCAAAAATCATTTATAAGCATATTTTGTGTATAATATAAAATTGATGGAGATAATTAGTGTCCAAGATAAAATTCTTGACTAAATATTAAAGGCATATCCTATTAGTTAACTTCTAATATTGACTATAAGGTAAAATGATATGATGATTGTTAAGTCGACAGCTAAGAAGAAATTTAATATAATTAAATAAATATAGAATAAACACTATTCCATATCTATGTTTGATTGAAACATCTCCAATGAAAGAATCGAATTGTCCTAATAATCATTTTTTCAGGGTATATGGTCAAACTACGTTGATCATTTCTAACTATATTGATTTTTCATGATGTATAAGTTAGACACCAATTATGATCTTTAAATATAAGGTCAATTAATTGAAGAATTGATGATAAATTAAAGTGTTTAATTAATCTAGTCTTAAACATTTATTTAGAATTATAACTCATATTTATTATTAAATAAGTTTAAAAAAACTTATAGGTTCACGCACACAAAGTGTAGAGATGAAAGATTAAACATAAATAAATATGACTCAATTTGAGGAATTTTTAATGATTAAATAGTTGGTAGGAACTATTTAATCATTATAGGGACTTAATGATAATTTAGCCATATAGGCCAAATTCCTCTATTTCATATATATATATATATAACTCAATTTGCCTTTGTTCATGTTCTCAAGCTTTAAACCCTTTAGGTAGGATTTGGCTACCAAAATCAAAGGGCAATGCCCAGTCAAAATCATGGTTAGCTTTTAATGCCTCCAGGACATCCTTAAGAGAATAAGCTATGGCAAGAGAAATGTTGGTAGCTACAGGAGAGAAGGGGCAAGAGCAACATCATGCTACATCTTCTCAAAACCCTAAAAATATCAAAGAAAGGCTAAAGGAGATTGAAATAGTTGGGAGAAAAAGGAAGTGATATGGAAAAAAGGTGAGGAATGAGATAAATGGTTGGGTAAAGGGTATGTATATCTGAAAGGTTATATGTATAGACAACTAACCCATTTATATAGATAATTAAATCCCTCCTTCTTATTTATAAAGGTCATCTATACAACTCCTCTATATTTTCAAGAATAAATGTTCATGCAACCAAGCTGTTGTTTTGTATGGACCACTTTGATTTAGCAAAAAATAAAATAAAATAAAAAATAAAAGTAAAAAGTAAAAGAAAAGAAAAATGGAAAAGAAAAGAACAAGAGAAAATGAAAGAAGAAAAAAAAGAGAAAAAGAAAAAGGAAAAAAGGAAAAGAAAAAATATAAAAAGAAAAAGGGAAAAGGAAAACAATGAAATAAATAAAAAAAAAGGAAGGGAAATATAATGAATGAAAGACTAATAAAGAAAGCAAGGAAGAAGTCAATCTCCTAAGGCATAAGAGAGTTACCTCAACAATTCTACTAGACTAGTAAAAAGGTAAGAAGCTTGTGAAATAGAACATAATCATATCCATTAGTATCCTTGAAATACATGAATATCTTATTCATTTTGATTAGAATATTTGTCATCATGATATTGTTTTCCAAACTTGTACAAAGCAAAATCAAGAGAGAAGCCTGAGGGAAAAATCAATAAAACTAAGAGAGAATTCTAAAAGTAAAACTAAGAGAACCAAAAGAGAATTTTGAGGGAATATTCAAGAGAACTAAAAAAGAAACAAAAATCAAGATTGAGATGGAATCACAAAGGAACCATAAGAAAAGATAGAACATATGAGGGCTCATGTTAGATGATATAGAATGGATGTATGTCTCATGTTCAAAGAATAGAGTAGATGAGCTGGCTCACATTTGATGATACAAAGTAGATGAGTGTCTCACATTCAAGACATATAGCAAATGAGGGATTATGTTCGATGGTACATAATAGATGGGTGTCTCATGTTCAAAGAAATGGAGTGGTTAAGGGCTCACGTTCGATGATACAGAATAGATGGGTGTCTTATGTTCAAGAAATGGAGCAAATAAGGGCTCATGTTTGATGATACAAAATAGATGGATGTCTCACATTTAAAAGAATAAAGTGAATAAGTTGGCTCATGTTAGATGATACAAAGTGGATAAATGTCTTACATTCAAAAGATAAAGTGAATAAGGGTTCGCGTTTGATGATACTAAATGGATGGGTGTCTGACATTGAAATAAATAGAGCTGATGAGTTTGCTCACATTCAATGATATAGAGTGGATGAGTGTCTTATATTAAAAAATTAAAATAGATGAGGGTTTGTGTTCAATGATATAAAATGGATGCGTGTCTTACATTCTAAAGAATATAGTAGATCAATTGGCTCATGTTTGATGATATAGAATAGATCTGTATCTTTTATTTAAAGGAACATAGTAGATAGGTTAGTTGTTTTATGTGACAGATGAGTTAACTCATGTACAAAATGTCTAAGAGGACAGGGGCTGCCCTATGTTTCAAAAAGCCTTAGCATAAGCTGAAAACAACTAAGCAAAATCATATCCTTGCATATGTTAAATGCTTTGATATGCCTTGGTAAGGGTTATTACTTAAAAAAAAATCATTTTCCAAAGAGGAGGCAAACTATGAACATTAGATTTTTAGATTGCTAAGATACGAGCTCGATCATGAAAATCATGTTAATTTCATCTTAAAAGGATAAAAATAACAATGCCTAAAAAGGAGCAAAGTTTGAAAAGCTCTTGAACTCACTCCCTTCCATAAATACTTAAGACAATGCCCACCTCTTTTGAACTTTAGAATATGGTTTACAACCAACTTTTAGTATTATACAGACATCTCATAAAAGTCCAAAAGGGAATAACCTTTTAAAATAGTGACCTAGTCTCTTTGCATGATTGTACAACCAAGTGATTGGCCATATAGATAACTTCTTAGCTGTATAGACAATAATAAAATCGTATTTCTAGAATATATGTAATCTCATCCATTCAAGAGGTAAAAAAAAGGGGTGGGTGTAACCTGTGTATATAGCATAGGTGTACCTCCTTTTCCTCTCTATAAATGCCCATCTTATAATGATAAGAGAGAGAGAGAGAGAAAGAGAGCTATTCTAAATGTTACAAAACTAGAGATTCAAAACCCTAAGGACATCGCCAAACATAAGTGATCTAGTCTCTTTGCATGATTGTACAACCAAATGAGTGGCCATATAGATAACTTTTTAGTTGTATAGATAATATTAAAATCCTTGTTCTAGAATATATAGTAATCTCATCAATTCAAGAGGTAGGGAAAAGGACTGGGTGCAACTTGTGCACATAGCACAGGTATACCTCATTTTCCTCTCTATAAATACCGATCTCATAATGATGAGAGAGAGAGAGAGAGAGAGAGAGAGAGAAAGCCAATTCTAAATGTTGCAAAACTAGAGATTCAAAACCCCAAAGACATCCCTAAGCACACAAAACTCAAGAACCAAAAACACGCCATAAAAGATTAAAGGATAAGCTAAGCATAACCCCTTTCTAAGCATTAAAATCAACACTCTACCATCAAAGGTACTTTTGAGGGTAAGAAGCCAAATCGCATGCCATTCTGAAGGCCTTTATTCTTCCTCCCCTTTCTCCCTTTTACTTTAGATTTTTTCATTGTATTTTTTTATCATTAGCAAACCAAGAGATCTTTATAAATACCTTTGTGTGTATAAACATCTTTTATGGTTTGTACAAACTAGTATTATTGACTACAGTAACTATTCGTAGTAGTGAACTCCAACCTTTGACCCTTTGTTTCATACTTGTTTCCCAGTGTCTTAAGCTTGTAACTAAGGAAGATTGGGGTAGGTTACAATAACTAATAACCCATTGCATCTTCATACCTTTACTTCATACTTTAAGATCTATTTAATATGCTAATATATTCATTCTCTCTCCATATTCTTTTGATTGAATGGGTCTTTTTATGTCCATGATGTTTGCTATAGTTTGAATATGATTAAGGTAAGTTGCAATAGCCTAAGACCCTATAATTCCTATCTCTTATATTTTATATGTGTTTTTATTTCTTCACATGATATGCATACTCATCACACCTATCATTTTGAGCTATATATGTCATTACCTTGATGTGATTAGGCACCATTTTCCATTGGGGTACCATACTAATGTTTCCACTACACACACCGTCCTCACTTGTATATTGAAAAATTAATGATGGCAATATAGGTCATTGCACATCCATTAGGCAATGGGTAAGGGTCACTCACTTTATGATTGGCATCACTAATGTAGGAACCTTTCTTTTATTAATCTTTAGCACTAACATAAGTGTTGTTTTTGCAGGTTTGAGGTTTATGCTTTCATCATATGAAACATATGCATACACCCATATATCCTATTATGTACCCCCACCCTTTATGGATGTGTGTATTTGTTTATTTGATATGATTGTACAGATGATGTGCTACATAAGTGATTGAGACTACTTAATATTGATTGAATAATTAATAATAAAAAATTTATAAGGTAAATAAAAAATTACTTGAAGGCTATGTTGGCCTAGGGCACTAAGAATGAGAGTTGATTTGGTGGGTTGTTTTAAAAATAAGAAGAAGATTTATCTGTTTAGAAAGTGAAGAAAAAGACGAGAAGAATCAACACAAAAGTTTATAGTGGTTCGGGTGTTAATAGACCCTATGTCCACTTTCCAATTTTACACAATTGGGTATTTCACTCAACTAACTTGGTGTTTCTAAGCTCACACTGAATTTATACAACTTGTGTTTTATGGTTCACAAAAAATCTTTATAACTTGTGTTTTCTAAGTTCACATAAAAACCTCTCACAATTGTTTTAAGCTCACACTTTAACCTCTTACAAAAGTTTTAGAATATAGACTAACTCTCAACCTATTTACAATGGTGTTTATTGTTCACACTAAACTATCAACCATACTTAAAGAAGAATAAAAGAATGACTAGCAAATTGGCAAGAGTTTGATTACAATTAATTTAATTCTCTTGCATTTACATCTATTTGGTGGAGTATTTATAACTCACATCCACCAAAGAGACTTTCCTCTAAATCTATCCCCAAATCTCCAAGTTGTGTTAGGTAGATTTTGTAGTAAATGCTTATCAGGCAGAAGTCATGGTCACTACTATCATTTTGTGGTCGCAAATTTCTAATTTGCATTGAACAGTTTATTGGCCCTAGTGCACCAAGAAAGGGAGGTTGAATTGATGGTAAATTTGAAGTTTTTATTTTGAAGGAAGCACATAAGAATGAAAGATTTAGAGAAATGGTAAGAGAAGAATGAACTTAAGAGTTTTATAGTGGTTCGGGTATTAACCAACCCTACATCCACTCCTCAATTCACCAATTGGGTATTTCACTCAATCTCTAGTGTTTTATAAGCACACACTCAACTTAGTGTTTAGGCTCACATCAAATCTTACAAGTGTTATCCCAAGGCCAACATTTTACCTATACAAGAGTTTTCTAAGGCTCACTCTTAAACCTATACAAGAGTTTTATAACTAAGCTAACTCTCAAACCTAAATAAGGTGTTTAAAGCTCACACCAAACTATTTATAAAAAAAAATAAAGAATTAAAGTTGAGAAATAACTTTACAAGAGTTTTAGCACTATCAATAATTTTTCTCTTGCATTAACATCAGTTTGGTGGAGTATTTATAGCCCACATCCACCAAAGAGATGTTACTCTAAAACTATAAATAAATCTCCAAGATGTGCTAGGCAGATTCAGCATTAAATGTTTGTCAGGCTAAAGTCATGTTCACTACTGACTTTTTGCTGTTGCAAATTTTCAATTGCGGCTGAAAGTACCATTGGTGTCTAGTAGCTAGTCCATGTGTCAGCTTTTCATTGGTCATCCAGGAAAATATAGTCGTTACATTCTACTACTCACAAAAGTTACAGTAGCGATTCTTTTTTGTACAGGGCGCGACTCAGGATGCAAATTCTTCTATTTGAAAGACAATCTTCTTTTTCTTGACTCGTGGTCACTACCCATAATGTTGCTCTTACGAATTTTGTTCTCCAACGGATACTTGGCATGCTATGATTGTGGACTTGGTTCCCTCTTCAATCACTTTGAAAGTCGTTGTCGCAACTGAGGCGTGACACAGACTGTGAATTCGTCTGTGATTCAATCAAGTCTCCTTCAATTGAGTCGTAGCTGCGAATTAGCCCCTGAATTTCTCTGACCTAGCTTCATCCATTCTTATAATAGTGTCGCGATCATGATTTAGGGGACACCGATCGCGAATTTGGATGTTCTTCTAAAAGATGGAGATTTTGACTTCTATTAAAAATAACTCTTCTAAACTGTAAAAGCAATACTTAAAATTGACATTAGAACTTTCAATCTATATTATCAAGATCAAAAGAGAGCTTTGATTTAGGTTTGAATAACCTAGTCTAACAATCTCCCCCTTTTTTATTTTGACAATCTAGAACTGAACATGCAAAGGATAAAGAATTAATTATGCATGCTCCTAAGAGAATGATTGTAAAGTAATTCAAATCATAAGTATGAAATTACTCCCCCTCAATCTATACTCCCCTTTAGTTACTCTAATAAGACCAATGTCTTAGCTTATACAAATGTAGCTCAATTTTTTCTCCCTTTTTTTTTTTATGTTCCCTCTTGGTATATTCAATCAATTATCTCTCCCCCTTTGTCAAGATATAAAAGAAAGGAATATGAGGGAATAGGAGAGAGGATAGGGAAAATGAGAGGGAATGGCCACTAACTTGTCAATACATAGATATATCAAGTAATAAAACTCCCTCTAAATATATGTATAAACATATTAAGTTAAAAACATAAGGGATAAGAGATACATTACAAGTTTAGTATCAATGCCTTGACACCAAATAACCATTTGAAACTTTTATTCCTTCTTCAATAGCAATCTCCATTCACCTTTAGATTTTCCATGATGAAAATTTGGTGAAGGAGTCCCCATCCTACAATATCAAACATTTTGTTTTTGTATCCAAACATACTTGGATCCTTGGGGGTTAGTCTTGGAAGGGTCCTCCAATTTAAGGTATGTCTTCCTAATATGACAAAATACATTGATATGCCCATATCTCATGCAATAATGACATTAGAGCTTAGACTTGTAAGTCTTTCTCCTATGCACAACCATAGTATGAATAGGGAGACTTCTCATACTTAGGTGGTGAGAGTGTATGCAAGTGCATGAGTGATAAGAAGTAGAAGAGAATTTTCTATGATTGTGTGGGTAAGCATGCTTCTTATTGTATATATAATTATGATTTGCTCTTTGAGCCTTGGGGGGCCTTTCATTTACCCTTAGGTATAGGATCCTTAGTGTTAGGAGCACCTTTCTTCCCCATGACCTCAATACTTGAAGTTTGAGGTGTTGATGCTCTAATGAATGTAGTGGGTGAAGAAGTAGGCGAAGAGGCTTCATTAAAGCCTAAACCATGCCTAATTGAAGGAGGTCTTTGAGATGCAATAAGTTTATCCAAAGCTTCCTTCCCCTTATGAAATTTAGAGATGGAATTTCTAAGTTTTATAACTTCATCCTTTAAAGAATCATTTTCCTTTCTCAAAGATTTAAGAGAGGATGAAGACTTAAAAAGACTCTCTAGAGACTTTTTGAGTTCTTCATTAGAAGTCCTCAACTCACTTATAAGATCATTTAAGGATTTAAATTCATCCTCTAGTTTGGAACATTTTTTCTTGTAAGTTTTCCTTTGTGACTTATATTTGTCACATTTCAATGTGAGAGCTTTTAAAACCTCATCATCTATATCATTAAATGTATCATAATCATTATAAGAGTATGAAGAAGTACTTACCTCTTTGAAGAAGTCCTCTTGAGCCATAAAGCAAAAGTTTTATTGCTTCAAATCCATCTTCATCTTTATCACTTGAATCATCATCCCAAGTAGCCTTAAAGGACTTCTTCTTTTCCTTGTGATGATAGAAAGATGACTTTCTTTGAATTCTTCTTTCTCTTCT
>CATIWR010665609.1:0-11771 GCA_949677035.1 Omphalea diandra | reverse complement strand
TATATATATATATATATATTATGGCACTTAAGCTCCTAACAAAATTTTAGTTTATATATATATCCAAACCTTTTGGATTTAATAGATTACACATCATATGTGTTTATTATATTTATAACTTAGAATATAATCCATTCATTCAAAATTAATAATAAAATCAATCTATTAACTATATACGTACTACACTTGTAGTCACACATCCTACACCTTGGCTGATGCGATTAGCTTTATGTGTTTGTTAGTTTAATTGAACTCTTTCAAATATCTCACTTCTATTATTTCTTTTATAAACCATATATCTTAAAAAAAATGTGTGCCTTCGGTTAAACTATTTTAACTTTAAACTTAGTAAAATTAACTATTTATGAAACCATTATTAATATGCTTCTAGAGCATTATACGTTAACCATAAGTTAACCTATAATATAAAATATAATATAATACAAGTGTACTTGATGTTTAATTATAAACTGAACATGCAATTTTAGTTTTATTGAAGAAGTTATGAGCACATAAATACAAACATGCAATTAATAAGTTTATATGATTCATAAGCATATGGATTCCAAGAATCTTAACTTATTAATTCTAGTTTATTACTTATATCTAGGTCATTATTGTAATTGTTAGAGTAATACAAGTATTATTTAATGGATTATTCTTGAGTAAAACATGGTATAAACAATTAATGACACAACATTTGTATCAAACTAAACATTTATTAATATAATAAATTAATTTTCTTATAATACAAAAACCATCCATAACTGCTATAGATAGTAATAAATGTTTAATTGTGCATATAAATATAACTATTTATTATTCTATTACAACCTAAAAGAAATTGTCTAAAAAATGGATAACATGTTCAAAACATTAACTAAACTAATACTGATAATACCTTGAAAGTCTTCTAGTTCCATCCATCCATTACAAAAGACATTTAATTCTATATTTGTATTTTATACAAAATCAAAAGAAAATAATTTGATCATATTAAATTATACCTAAAGATGAGGCCCTTTTGTCTTTTCCATCTTAATAGTCTTAAGGTATTCCTTATAATTTCTCCTCAAATGGCCCTTTTTGTCATAATGATGACAAGCTACTTTAGGCTTTTGGATTCCACTAATAAGGGATACTGCTTTCTCTTGGAAATGATGATAAGTTACCTTGGGCTTTTGGACTCCATTAATAAGGCTTATTGCTTTCTCTTTGGGCTTCTTCTACTTTTTATTGTTGTTGTTGTTGTTGTTGTTGTTATTGTTTTTATTCTTCTTCTGAGACTAAAAACTCTTCTTATCTTTGAAGATTCACCCATAAGGATATATGTTTTCTCCTTCTTTAGAGAGCCTTCAACATTGTTTAACATTTTAAAAAAATTTTACAAGTCAGCCTTCAATTTGTTCATATTGAAGTCTATGATGAATTATGATAAATTAATACGTAGAAATTGTAAGACTGAGTCTATACCTAGCCCATGATCTATGATAAAGCCTAATGACACTAATTTTTCAATATAGGCAATCATCTTCAACATATGTATGTTGCCAATTTAGCCTTATTACATCTTACAACTAAACAAAAGTTTAGAGGTCTTATACCCTTGACTCTACCTTATGCATGAAACAACTCCTTAAAATGCATAATGATGAAATGCACATTCATGCTCTTATGTTATCTTTAGAGTTTAGGAGTCATAATTGTAAGCATAACACACATAACTTGCTTATTATCATATATATATGATGATTATATGCATAAACCTCCTCAACTATCACGTCCTCAATAGGAATAAGTGGCAGTGATTGCTTAAGAACATAATGCCATTTCTCTTATCTTCGAACAATGTTAATATTTCAATACTAATCTAAGAAGTTTGTACTAGTAAGCT
Organism: Omphalea diandra; assembly: GCA_949677035.1. Taxonomy (NCBI): domain Eukaryota; kingdom Viridiplantae; phylum Streptophyta; class Magnoliopsida; order Malpighiales; family Euphorbiaceae; genus Omphalea; species Omphalea diandra. The sequence continues at coordinate 9,877 of CATIWR010665609.1, read as the reverse complement.
TATTAGCATTTTAATATGCTACGAAAAGAAGTGTTGTTACTCATTTTCAAACCTAAGATATAAGATAATCATTAAATTAGTTTTATACATATATAAGTAACTAATTTAAATAAGGTTAATTTTGAACATAGATTGGTTCTTCCACTATTTTATTATGATTTAATAGCCCTCTATTATTGAAATGAGTATTTAAATGATTAGAACTCTTTGGGTTAGGACCATATTTCATTTACTCGATCTTAAGTGACTCAATTAATTGAAGTAAAGTTTAATGTAGATACTCTTATCAATCCCATCATATGTGACTCCTAGATAGATTAGGTAACAACTCCTTGTCATAAATACATGGCATGTGCTTTCCTAATAATGCCTTTAACTCCTTTAATATCAACTTTTACGCATCTTGATAATATAAAAATGGTTAAGTAGGACTCTTTATTATAGTATGAGACATATTCGTATTATAAAGGTCTTAAGTGACTCAACAAATCTTGCAACAAAAAGAACTCTTGGCTCATACTATATTGATGGAATGCATTACACTTAATATCACATTTTGAAGGATTTGTTAATTACATCTTATTAAGGGAATCATACATTGGTATGATTATATACACACACACACACATACACATATACACGAACACACACATATATACTAAACATATCACCTATACAGATGATTTTGAACTTTCGTCTAAACTAGCATTCTTAAGTTTATAAGAATGCTACATGTCATGACTTGAATTTTAATCCATGCTAACATTCGAAAATGGGAAGACTTAAGGTCTCCAAAACCCATTGTAAGTCTAATTTAGCTCATAGGAAGGCCCATCATGGCATTCACTATGTCACTTTGATTTCAAAAATCCTAAACTTACATTAACATCACATTGAATTCTAAGGAATAAAATTAATAGGAGTTGTGGATTAAGTAAAGCTTAATTTTAAAATATCTCTCATAACATTCTTTTCCTTTCTTTTATTTTTGATATGAATCATATATAAAATAAGCTCCCATAAAATTGTCCTTAGAATTAAGATGTTCATTCTTGATTCACATCATTCTAATCGCATTACATATCACAATCATTAACATACAATCTTTCATTTATAGTCTTATTATATTTTATATCATAATCATTAACATTGAACTTTGACATATCTAAACTCATTCTATACATTTTATAACATACTTAAAGGCATTATGGATATAACTAAGAATATAAAATACATAATAATAATATTTCTTAATTAAATGCATAATCCTTATTAACTTTTATACATAATAGCTTAGGCATCTAAAAGGAACAATTGTAGTGCCTTGTCATATAAATAATACTTAAATACTTAAATCTTTTAGTCTCTATCAATGCTGACATCTTCATATAATTATATCCTACAAAACAATATGTGTGTGAGAGTGAGTTCTAATGGGAAACTCTATAAGGAATTCTATATGTCCATATACATGTTCACATGCCTCTAAATGAATGCATCTCTAACAAGATGGCACATCATCTACATACAACATTCACATATCATATCATTACATATACAAGTAATCAAGTCCATGGAACTACTTAGTTTATTTTTATCTTTCTTGCATAAGGAGTTGCCTCACTAACCATGCTCTTTGAGGAGTTGCCTCAACAACCATGTCCTTCACTTATTTCTTACATGGGAGAGTTTCTTCATTAGTCGTGTCATGCATGCATAACATATCATTCACTTCATACAGTTATAATCCTTGCATAGCTAGCTATGACTCTTTGGGTTCCCATTTGATCCTTGAACTATTCTCACATCACATGACATTTGTACATAGCATTTATGTAATGACTTTTCATTTCATCCACAAAAATGCATGACTTATATTAACATAATTTGGCTTTCCTATATATAAAACTATGATGCATGTATGCAATAGAAGTTAATCCTTAATTGTGTCTCTTTTCCTTATCCTTAATCCGTAATATTACACACACCTAAACATATAAATAAATCTATAGCAATATAATAAAGATGCTAAACATATGGAAAGTTGTCTAAACATGTTCTATATATAAAATAACCTAAACTCATCCATAGACATTAAGTCGAAATATTTTAATATAAAAACTACACGTATATATATAACTTTTATTATTTAGGCCCTATATTTATATGTGATCTTAAATCTTTAGTTGAACACCCATTGCATCCATAATTATCATTCATACCTTAATCCTCTAATTCCATGAACTTTTACAACATTTTAATTTAGTCCATTTACTACATTACATCCTCATTTAACATTATTATTTTCATTTGATCATAACAACTTAAATAATTTCATAACTATTAATAATTCTTTATGAATTGCCCTAAATCTTTAATTCTATAAATATCCTTAAACTTTTCATATTCTTTCAATTTAGTTCAAAAATTCAATTAACCCCAACTTACATACAATTAGCCCTAATTCCTTCATTAATAATTCACTTAAAATTATTTTACATTCATATATTTAATGTTTTAGCAATAAATCTCACATAAATATTGATTTTATATTTTAGAATTTGATTTATAATTATTAAAATCAATAAAAATTTGAAAAAATTTTATCAAGACCTTTAAAATTTACAAAACTTGAACTATTTCCACCAAACCAAATAGTAAGTTTTTAGGCGTGAATTATCTTTTAGGCTTGTTGGGGCCACTGCCAACCACTATACTTAGTGACTGGAGTTTGCTATCATTGACCAATAAAAAAAATGGTCAAAACTATTTTATAGATCTTATTGCTAGGAGTTCATAGAAATTGACAAGTGTCATCATATGAGCTACCATTTATTTAAAATTGATTAAAAAAAATAGAGGGTTGATAAAAACTTTGGCCACTAATTTCATCATTATTTGATCTCCTTTTGAGGCTAATTAGATATTCATAAAAATCTCTTGAGAAGAATTTTCTATAGAAACTTGAATTACCCAAAAAAAAAAAAAAGCTTTGGTTAGAGAGATATAACCAATTAAAGTTTCAACATTTGTTTACACCAAAACACAGTTGTTTTACGCTTTTTTTCAACTGGAGGGCTGACTCGCATGCTAGGTGGCTCGTACCGTGCACTTCACTCACTCACTTAATCTCTCTCTCTCTCTCTCCTGGCGGTGCACATCTCTGTCCCCATACTATTTTTGAAAGCCAAAATGTTTTAGCTCCGAAAACATTTTCTCGGGAGCTACTTTTTTTTTCTTTTTTATAATAATAATAATTATTAATAATTGAAATTCTTATAATTAAAATCTCTATATGTAAATATTTAAATTTCATAAATTTAAATCCTCCATCTATAATTAAATTAATTTTTATAAGATATACAAATTAACTTAAATTCTCTTAAACATAAATGTAATATCTTAATCAAATAAATTAACATTGAACTTACTTAATTCATATAATAAACCATTCATAATTAATTATTCTCATAACATAAAATATATTTCTCATAGATAATTTAATCTATCAAAATTAATAAAATATTCTCACATAAATAATTTAATTTTTATATAATTAAATACATAAATTAAATTAATTCATATAATATTCTCAATTAATCAACTTAACCAATAATTTATATAATTAATACACTTAATGTCATTAATTAAATTCATTAAACGTTTAATTATCATCATTTATTCGAATAGACAATTAATAATAAAATCATTTGAATTTTATATTCATATTAACTTATATTAATCTCATAAATTATTTAACTCTCAATTAAATTCATACTTAAATAAATTAATTTCATATCTTTAATTCCTTAAATCATTAAATATATTTTCGTTACATAAAGTTCATCTTAAAAATATTAAATATGATCACATATTATTAAATTTATATTCTTAAATATATAATATTTATTAAATATAACTCTTTAAATATAATTAGTAATAATTAAGATAACCTTAATTAAAAATAATAGTCTTATTAATATAAATTAGTTTAGTTTTTTAAAATACTAGCACATACATTAAATAATGTTTTTAAAAACATTTAAAATATGTCTAACCATTACTAAATCATTGAAATTCATACTCATATACATAAAAATCAAGAGAAAATATACTTAAAATAGTTTCAATTATTAGAATTTTCTAAAATTGGGTTCTAGAACTTACAAAATTCTCTCTTATTAAAATTCATCGTCACATTCTTATATTGTATTATCACATGCATCTTATCATCTTTCTTAATCTATCCTTATCATTCTTGGATCTTAAATGATCAAAGTCAACTCATGTATACTCTTAAGGATCTCTAAAGTTAGAAGGAATTAAAATCACTGAATACCTTTTAAAATTTTCATGTGTAACTATAAAATCATTTAAAATATTTATGAGCTTTAAATCTCATTTGAAATATTGGGATAACTTGTCATGATTTAGGGAGGTTATTTCATAACCATGATCAAGAAATCCTTGTGACCTCTTTAAAAGATACTTTCTTTTGTAGACCTCTGGGACAAACATAAGTTGATACTCTATTTATAATTCTATCTTTATACTTTAACTTACTTTTTATATGCCTTTTACATCATTTGTTACATTTTTTATTCTCTTTTACTGTTCCTTTCTCCATTTTATAGAACATGTTTTTTTAAAAAATTCTACAAAAATTTTAGTAGTGTCATCTCTATATTTTTGAACTAATCCTTCTATTAAATAAAAAAAAAACACACACACACACACACACAAAGTAATCATAGCCTTAAGGGCATCAATCCATAACAAAAATAATTAATCATCTATTTGAGGCTTACATATTAATCACTTTAGTCATATAAGCATATTCTTGCTTCCATATATCATAACATCATCTAATAATTATCAATAAATTCATTTAAACTTCAATCTCTTTAATATAAGCCTTAGCATACATATAATTGATCGTGTCATGACATAATCTTATCATAATAATGTTTTAGTGATGGATGCACTAAAATACAAGTTGTACCTAAATTCCATGAATTCAAGTATAATCATTCTCAGTAGCTCTACATACTTAATATGTAAAGCTCCATATCATTGACAAACATAACACATCAATGTTTAATGTAGAATTCTAACTCTAGGAAAACTAACAAGACTAGAAAGAATCTTATATCACCACAAGTCATAATTAAAAATCTTATATATCTGTTATCAATTCTATCATCTCTAATATCTATCTATCTCTTTCTAAACTCAAATATCCAATCATACAAACCTTTACTTTGATACCATTCTTTCATGACTTGAATTTCAGGCTGCATCGATGTTAAGGAATAAGAAGGCTTAAGGTCTCTACAACCCGTAACAAGCCTAATTCAGCTATTGGGAAGGCTTAAGATAGCTTTCGCTATGTCATTTTAATATTAAAAATCTTAAAATTACATTAACATCACTTCAAATTCTAAGGAATAAAATTAATGGGAATTATGGATTAAGCAAAGCTTAATTCTAAAAATATCTCTCATAATATAATATAATATTTATTTTCTTACATGAATCATATAGAGAATAAGCTCCAGTAAGACTGTCCTTAGAATTAAGTTGTTCATTCTTAACTCACATCATTATAATCTCATTATGTATCATAATCATTAGCATATAATTCTTTCATATTATAATCTCATTATTTTACATATCTTAATCATTAACATTTAACTTTAACATATATAAACTCATTCTAGACATTTCACAATATACTTATATAATTATGAACATAAAATACATAATAATCATATTTCTTAATTAAATACATAATCCTTATTAACTTTTTATACATAATAACTTAGCCATCTATGAGGATCGATTGTTAAGCCTTAATATATACATAATCCTTAACTTAAATCTTTTAGTCTTTATCCATGCTGACATCTTCATATAATCCTATCTTGTAAAACAATGTATGTGTAGGGGATGAGTTCCTTATGGAAAACTCAATGATGAATTCTATATGTCCATATGCATGCTCGTATGCCTTTAAATGAATGTGTCTCTAACTATATAACACATCATCTGCATACAACATTCATATAACATATCATTACACTTGCATGTTTTCAAGTCCATAGGAAACCCTGTTGTCCCTTGGTGTCCTATAAGGGGGTTGAATAGGGCAATGACAAGTAAAAACAATTAAAACTATGTGCATAAATAATGAGAAATCAAGACAATCAATTTATAGAGGTTCGACAAAATCCTGCCTATGTCATCTCCTGTAATCTTCGCACTAGAGCCTTTCACTATCAAGATAGCTTCTAGGTGCTAGGAATCACCTTTACAATAGTAGTTTTTGGGCATTACCAAGCTGTTACAAGTAGACTTTTGAGTGTTACTAAAATCGTTTCCCAAATAAGGTTATAGGTATTATCTTAAACCTTTCATAATAATGGTTTTAGATCTTTTAAGATCTCCTAAACCAAAAGCTTTCTCTAAAGAATTTACAACTTAAAAGATGAGAAATAATACTCCCATTCAAGCAATAAATAATAAGGAATAAACTCATAAGAATTGGTTGACTTGGTGGAGAGTTTTGAGAGATGTCTTAAAGCTTGTTCTTTAACTCTAATTTGAAGATGACTTTTGCAAACTTTTGACAACGATCTTCCCTTGAAGCTAGATCACTCTTGTTTTCATGCTTTTATTTAAGATTGCTTTCACAATAGAATATACTCACTTTTGACCATTTTTTTTTTCTCTTTTTCACTACTTAATTTTGTTATGGGAAGGTCCTTTTATAGGCAGAGACACAAAACTAGTTGTTAAAAAATAGGTTGCCACTCTATGTCATAAAGTAGACACTCAACGCCTGTTATAAAATCTCCACGCCCATTGTTGGGTGAAAATACAAATTCAATGCTTGTTGATTATATTAAAATGCTTGTTGAAACTAGCTATTAGAGAGAGATTTATCTAGACATTCCTCTTATGACTTTCTTAATTTTTTAGTCACTAACTCCTTCAACGACTGTTGGAGCTTCTTAACTAGTGTTGGAATTCAACTTCAACTATTGTTGAGATATGGACAATGCTTATTGAAGTTTCCAAAAGGATGCGAACTTGATGCTCTATTTTTCAAGTTTTACTATAGTGATTCAATGACCGTTGGCTTGCTTTCAATGCTTGTTTCAAATATGAGGGTGCCCTATTGGATGGTCCAAAACCATAAGCTTTGGCTGGGATCTTTTCTAATGCCTGAAGGTAAAATTCCAATGTCTATTGGTAAAATGCCAACGCCTATTGAGGCTTTGAGAGTTTTGTTCACATCAAGTCATTTGGTCTAACGACTATTGCAAAAATGCAATGCCTGTTGAGGTCTCGATGAGCCACGTCTATTGCAAAAATACAATGCCCATTGTGAAAGTCAACTTGCGAAGCTAAAGTGTTTGAGTTCTTCAATACCTGTTGATTCTTGAGAGAGTCGCTGGTTGAGAGGTCTATAAGACTACTCACATTTAGGTGTCATGTCAATGCCTATTGGGAATCTTCAACACCCATTGATGAAGTCACAATGCCTGTTGAAATGCAACAACACCCGTTTGCTTTGAATACTTAGAGTTTTTAACTAAACTCTTTTTCTAAAAGCCTTAGATCAAAATATTGATGTACCTGCAAGATTTTACACACTAACTTAGATAAGAGTTATCTTTTAGATATATTTGTAATCATCAAAACAAGCTTGGTTCATCAACCTGCTAAGCTAGGTTCAAAATTCTCCCCCTTTTTGATGATGATAGGCAATCTATCAAGGATGATCAATCTTGCAAGAAGTGAAAACATGTACATCATATAAACCATAAGTATTAACAATTATCAAACAATGTGATGCAATTTCAAGTGCATAAGTTATAATAGATAATTTTACTCCCCTTTGTTTCAAAATTTTATGTACCAAGTTCTTTTTAAAACAAATTCTCACAAAAATCAAGTCTCATGCATTACATTATCCTTAGCCTGCTTTCTCATACCTTCTCCCCCTGACTTATTTATGTATAATCTTACTTTTCCTTGGTATTTCTCCCCCCTTTGTCAGTATAAAAAAGTAATACATAAATATAACAATAATGAAGGAAATGACATCTTAAATAATAGTATAATTAAAGAGAGAAAATATTACTAGTATTAATGAAATATTGACCATTACATAAACATTTTTGAGAAAACAAAGATAAAATAAATGAAACAAAGATAAAATATGCAATATGAGATGAAAGAGATGATTGGAGGTGAGGGTCTTAGGAAAGATTCTAGAGTTTGACTTTGGGCTCTACTGCTACATTTGACTCTATTGGAGTAGTTAGGCTTCTAGGTTACAAATTTAACCCTTCCACTATCCAATTTAAGGTCTGGTTGATATCCTTCATATCCCTTTAAAGCTCCTATAGCTTTTGGTGAGAAGAGATAGTAGAGGACTCAATCCGTTGACCAACATTGGAGATGGTTACTATTTGATCAAAGAGCTTTTGCTCAAAGAATGAGAGAGAAGTAGCAGTGGCATTAGCAAGAGCAAGAGTAAGAGTAGGAACACTAGTTCTAGTTTCTTCCATAGTAGCAATCCCTGCTCTTATGGCTTCCTCAACCTCTTCATCATCCTATTCTAGTTCAAGTATTTCTCCTTCTTTTGGAATTCTCCTTATTAAGCCAGAGTTGAGCCTTTAAAGGATCCCTATGCTTAACAACATCTTTTCGCAAATGGATTCATTGTGGCAGTTACTTTAACATAATGTTCCTTTCTTTAAGTTCTTCTTCTGTTGAGGGATTAACCTTTACATGTTTAGTAATCTTGGTTATGTAATTCCCCATCACAAACTCATTCCCTTTATCCATTTGACCATCTATTTGTCGCATTAAGAATATGGGTGTGTTGATCCTTTGATTATTCTTCATGTACCACAAATAGAATAGGTATTTGATGGTGCAATTACCATTGGATTGTGTTATGCCTTTGATATTCCAAGTTATGAATCAGTGAGCTATCCTCAAGGCTTGGCTTTTTATTTTTGATGCCTTACTATTATTGCTGTTGTAATTGCTCTTCCCATCCATGATTGACTTTCAAAATTGGCATGATTGACTTTCAAAATTGGTTAACATCCACTTTTGAAAGTGGGAGGATGCTTTGTTATTCCAACAGTGGTGGCAACGAAGCATTTTGCCAACTCATTTGGCCTTAGGGTCTATTTTTTTCTAAAAAGTATAAAGTTGATCATCCTTTCTTGTGCATATACATGGCAATCACTTCCCAGAACTTGTAAAGTGGTGAGAAACTCTATTGTGAGCTTTAGATAGAAAGGCTGTTTTATATGACAAAAGAGTTTCCGCCCTATTCCTATCATAAGATCTTCTACTTGTTCTACCAACCTATACCTCTGTAAATCACCCCATTTAAAAATTTTACCTCCCCCAAGATGTCTTTTGAGGATTTTGATGTCTAATTCCTTCTCATTCTCTATTTTAAGGTGGAATTTTATAAGAATAAGAAGGGTTTGCTATATTTTTATTTCTTTCCCTTTTCCTTTTGATTCTAGGATAGATTTTGCTTTCTTCAAGGATTGAAGTGTTGGGGATGGTTTAGATGATCTTTTCTTTTGTTGTGCAAACACTGAGCTTAAGTTTTCCTCAGTTTTTAAGCTTAAATAGAAAGATTAAGGTCTTTCCTAGCCAGTTGGTTATGTCTCTTGGTTGATTCAGCTTTAGACGTCATGTGGTTTAGTGTTTGATTAATGATGCAAGTGAAAAGCAAAACAAATAGTAGTACACACACACACACACACATATATACATATCTGTGTGTATGTATATATATATATATATATATATATATATATATATATATATATATATA
>CATIWR010665604.1:0-11810 GCA_949677035.1 Omphalea diandra | reverse complement strand
TATATATATATATATATATATATATATATAGATATATATATATATATATATATATATAGATATAATCATAGATTAAAAAACTGAGACCGAGTAACAGTTCAAAAAAAAAGATTAAAGAGGTCTCAAGTTTATTTATTGGTATTAAGATATTAATTGTTATAGTATTTATGATTTATGTGTCTCAAATTATATATATATTGTATAATGTACTTAAGGCTAATTATATAAATAAAGAACCTTAACATATTATTCAAATTTCAATACTTAATCTGAACTAAAAACATGACAATATAAATCTTAATCTTTCAAATATTTTTGATATTAACCATACATTAAGAAACATGAACATAACCATTTAAACTACAATTATCTAATAAACTTTGATTCAAGTATTTATCAATTTTAATAAATTTAACAAAATTATAGATCTCTAATTTTTTTATTATTAAAACATATGCCAAAAATTTATTGATGATATACTTTATAAAAAAAACAATAAAAATTAACAAAATATATTAAAAGTATAATAAAACTACTAGATGAAGAATGATCGATTGATTTAATTGGATTTGATCCAAGTATTACTAAAATGATTAGAATTGGTTGTATGGGTGGTTGGCCCTTGTCACTAAGGGTGAGCAAAAACCCAACCGAGCTGAAAAACAAATCGAACCGAGCTGATTCGGTTAGTTCGGTTTGATCTTTTAATAAAATAGGTTTGTTCGGTTATAATTTTGATTTTTAGTTTTCAGTTCGGTTTTTAGATAAAAATCGAAAAAACAGAATTACCCGAAGTAATAAATAAATCAAACCAATTTGAATCGAACCAGATTTAAAATACATGTAATTTAATTGAAACAAACCGAACCGAACCAAATTTTTATAAGATCACTTCAGTTAGATTTATAGACACATAAATTTTGATTTAATTAGTTCAGTTAATTCAGTTTTTAAAAAAATTTTGATTTGGTTCGGTTATAAATATAAAAAATTCAATTTATTAAAATTTGATAAAAAATCGAACTGAACCAACCAAACTGCCTAAATGTTGACCCCTACTTGTCACTTATATAAGTTCCTTGAATTTTGTTCTTTTATTTGATTTGAAATTCTAATATTCTCTTCAATTATAATTAGTACTAAACATCTAATTTGTACTCAAAATAATGTCCAACACTTACCTGAAACTAAATAAAATAGCAATCTTAGAAGTTTTTACCCTTTACCACATACAAACTCTTTGAATTTTATTCTATTATTTGACATAATTTTCTAATAAAAAAAAAAAAGATCCAAAAACATGCACAATCCTCTTGCTAATTTCCATATGTTTTATTTAGTTTTGATGTCTTTATTTTCAATATTTTATTTATTTTTCACAAAATTTATAACTAATCAATTCTTGATATATGTATTTATTTTTATTGAAATTTATTAATATTTTACAATCCTTGAACTTAAATTGTTTTTAAAAATTGAGATTTATATTAAAAGTGTTTGAATTATTAAGTTTATATTTTATGACATTGAGTTTAGAAAAAAAATTAAATAATAGATTAATATTTATATAACTAATCCATCTAATTAATTATATATATATATATATATATATTATTTTCGTCAATTTTAATTATAATTTTGATGATCACACAGAAACTCTCCTTTAAAAAAAAAAAAAAAAAAGTGGTTGAGTGGATACTAGAGAATATAATTGGAAATTCGAATTCATTGGCGCAGCACTATTTCTCGTCAATAGGCACCGACAGAATTGACGTTGGCGCGTAATCGCTTTACGTCAAAGCTCCTGCGTACGGAATCTTCTTTTTGTTTTTTGTTGAAACGGATTCTGATTTGTCATACTTATTCAACATCTTCACCTATATATTATTGTTTTTCTTATGACTAAATTAAATTAATATTTATATTCGAGATCAAAATTTTATTAGTTAAAAATGTTACAAATTGACATTTTCTTTTTAATAATAATAAACATAATTTCAATTAACAACAAAAAGCTTATCTCAACATATAAAGTAGGGTTTTAGTTATGTCACGGGGTCACAAATATTTATATTTATTGAGGTGCTAAAAGCCGTGAACATTTCCTCAATTTGGTCTTATTTAAAATTAGGAATAGGGTACAGTTTCGTCATTCATTTTTAGTCCTAAGAATACATAAGCACTTAAACTAAAATTTAAAACAATTAATTATGAAAATTATTTACTATGGTTACTTAAGCCCTTATACAAATGGGAGAGATAAGGACATGTTTTTTTGTTTAATAAACTTCACTCTCTTTGTATAAAAAAACAAAAAACCTCTCTATCTCTCTTTGCAACTACTCTTAGCAAGAAAGGAAAATCCTCTTTAATAAGCTTTAACCTTCTGATGTCTCTCCTTTTGTATAAAGACAAGAAAATAAGAAATTACCTCCAATGAATCCTTTGCAATTGCCAAAATCATCAAGGAATAGTCCGCTGCAGCATCGGCCCAGATGACATTGAGGTTAAGTCCAGTCATGGAATCGAGATCCTCTAAGCATACTCAAAGGAGATTAGCAAGAGGATGATCAAACATATTAGAAATAAGGCAAACAAGCAGGAAAATGGTGTCGTTTCTGATGAGGGAATATCTTTGTCTTAGAAAACGGAAGTGTAAGGTTTTGGTAAGTTTTTTGCCCATTCACAATCCATGATTGGATCTTTCAAAATAAGGATTTTTGAAGAAAATTAATGGGCAATTGTTCGAATTTGATTTAAGTGAACAAATTCTTTTATTTGGGTTCTTCTTGGGTTTGGGATTTGTTTAGATATTGTTGTTTAATTATTCTCTTGAGAACGTATTTTTGGTGTTTTCTTATAGATATAGGGCAGGTGGAGATCCTTATTTATAAAATTAAGTGGAGATTATAGTTTTGCTTACAATAATTAGGGTTAGCTCGATTATGGTTGCTACAAAGCTTTACATGATATACTTATAATTCTTTTTTAGTTGTGATTATATATTTAGGACATTTGGAGTATAGGTAATTGATTGGGTGAAAGGGATAAGAGGTTGAGACTTAGATCACAATTGTCCAAGTTGTTCGGTGAATTTCGAAACATTGAAGAATTGAAGTTTGAGATTTCGCTTCTTTGTAAGTGTAATTTAGTTCAATCTCATGCTAGAATAGCAGTTGTTAAATGCTAGGGGGTCTTTCATCAATTCAAGTTGAGGTATGGGCTTGGCCAACTCTATGAGAAACTAGAGTCTAACTAGGTTTTATCACTTTTCTACCTATATTTTCTCTATTGTTTAGACATGGCGATGTAATCAGTGGTTTAATCTGCCAAGAAAATTAGTCTTTTTTATCAAAATAAATTTTCATTATATTTGTTGACATGTATCAATGTGATCGAAATTTGTTTGTTTTGGACAAAATGTTTGATTGTGGGTATTGATGGTGATAGATGATAAAATGAGCAAGGTGTTACTTTTATGGCTAAGTCAATTTTGAGTAGCTTGGATGATGTGTTTGCAGGTCAATTGAGCAGCGGTGATCAAGAAAAAAGATGCAAGATTGAAGCTGAATTCTAAGTTAATTCATTGTTTTTGTGTTAATGATAGTGTTATTAATGTAATATTGTTGATTAGTTTAGCCAGGAGATTAGTTGCAATTGTCAGTTCCTCAATAGTTTTTGTTAATAAGCCATTAAAGAAATCAAAATTTTTTTATTTAATTTCCTTCTTCTATTATCCTTTGTTTTATTTGTTATATCCCTCTCCTTCTTCTTCTTTTTGTTTTATCTGTTATATCCCTCTCCTTCTTCTTTTGTTTTCTTTAAATAATGTCATTAACAGCTCCACCTTATTTAAATGGGACAAGAAGCATTATTTCTACTATTTAAATAGGGGCTTAAATAATTGTAATAAATAATTTTGACGATTAATGGTCCTAACTTTTACCTAAGGTGCTTATTTGTTCTATATGCTAAAAATGACAGGCAAATTTGCACCTTATCCCTTAAAATTATCACAATCTTTTTTATTTTTAAAAGTTAGGAAGAATGAAATAGTGTACAAGAAAATGAAATGGTTGTCATGAATTTCAGTTGATTTTTTATTGAGTCGATATATTTTAAAAGCATGAAATGAAAGCTGTCTTATTCATATTTTAAAATGACATACATTTATTTGACTCAAAATAGAAAATTTAGAGATTATTGAGAAAAACTTTATCTATATGATAAGAGAAAATTTACATATCAATCAAGATTAACTTTTTTTTTTATCAATTTTAAAAACATATTTTCTAAATAAATTGATAAATTCAGAAATAATTATTTTTATTTACTAGTGTACCTCTAGAAATTATTGATAACTTGGTAGAGAGTATTTTATTCTAATAATATACACATTTATTAATTATTAAACAAAAAGTTTGATTGATGCATGATTAAAGGCATTAGTTTTATAAAAAAAAAAAAAGAGAGATTCTTTTTTGGTTAAAAAAAGACTTTCAATTATTTGGAAGAGATATATCCACTAATAGCAGCCTTTTAAGGATTTGATTACAAAACGAAGATCCTTTTGGATCAAAAGGATGAGCATTTTTAGCAATCCAATCTACAACTTGGTTTGCTAACCTACGAATGAACACCAGGCCGTTATTAAAAAGGAGACTCAAAGCTAATTGTATCTCTCCAATAATGCTATCAATTTCCAAGGAGGTACCTTATTGTGGTTCTTGAACAAATCTACAACAACCAAGGAATCATATTAAAAAATTAGATTACTCAACACTAAGGAAACTACGAATCTGATCACCTCCCTAATTGTTATAGCATTAGCAACAATGAGGATCTACAACAAACAAAATAAGCACCAATATGTTTGATCACCCCTGTTTCATCCCTACACATAAATGGTACACAATAAGGTCTCGAAGGCGAAACAAAGAAGGCATCATAGTTAATTTGGAGAAAAGAAGGAGAGGGATAACTCCAACTAATGGGCCTATCTCTGGATGAGATAATAGGCTCATGACTAGAAGTCTTCAAAAAGACCCCACTAAAATTTTCCCAATTTTGAACTATTGCATTCTTTGATTTCATTGGGTTGCTAGGTTTATTAGAGAAGATGGCTTCATTATAGGACTTCCAAACTTGCTAACAAACCCAAGCAACTAAGTTCAACAAGTTTTGCTCCCTTTTGTGCAACAAATATTTTGCTAATTGATTCCAAATAAAGGGGGAATCGTCGATTAGGTTTGCATATGAAATAAATCTTATACTTAACAGACCCCAGGTAACTCTAGTACGATGGCACCAAAAAATCGTATGAGCTACTATTTCTAGTTCCTAGCCATAAAGCTTGCAAACTCTTGAGTCTCAAATACCTCTCCTTTGCAAATGTACCCTTACTGCCAGGGCCTCCTTGACACACCTCCATAGATACATTTTAACTTTTGTTTATGTCTTTCTCCTCCAAATAGAATTCCATAACCGGTTATCTGCTATCATTTGATGCTGAGTATAAATCTTGCTCCATACCAAACTGTCTAGACCATAGGCTATATAAGAACCATATCATATCTCATAAAGTCCAAATTTTTCAAAGTGCCATACTAGTTGTCTTCAGTAGAAGGAAGACCAATAGGGCTCTTCAAAATTTTTGACACTTTTTCTTCAAAGAACAGGTCATTTAGGACATTCCTCTTCCAACTTCTTGCGCTCTGATCAATAAGGTGAACCACCAAATAGTACCACGTCTATTCGTTCCTTAGAGAAGAATTCCTAAAATTAGGAATATCTAATACCCAAGCATCATCCCAAATGAAAATATTTTTACCATTAGCCACGTTCCTCCTTAGCCTTTTAACCAATAAATCTTTGCCTTTTAATAGGCTCGACCATACCTAGGAGGGCTAACACCTTTCGTAGCCCTTAAAAAGTAAGTATCTTTGAAGAATACTAACCTGAGAAATCTCACCCATAAACTGTCCTTCTCATTTATCACCCTTCAATAATGTTTGTCTACTAATGATTGATTAAAACACCTTAGGTCCCAAAAACCCATACCACCAACTGCTTTGCTCACCATAAGAGACTTCCACCCCACCCAATACATACTTTTCTTATCAAAGTCATTTGTCCACTAATAGTTAGCCATAAGTAAGGGGATTTTATGGATGAAAGTAAACGAAAATTTTTGCACTGCCATAAGATAAGAGGGGATTGATTGGACCACTGCTTTTAAGAGAACCTCTCTACCTATTTATGACAACCATTTACTTTTTCGAGCGCTAGGGAAGCCTTGAATTCTATCCAGGGTCATGTTTACAAGTTGGGTATTTGATTTGCCCCATTCAAATGGCATGCCTAAATATTTTCTAATGGCTTTAGTCTCAAAGAAACACAAAACATCAATAATTACTCTTTTTTCATCTCTAGTAGTATTTACATCAAAAAAGAACTCAGACTTAGCCAAATTCACCTTTGGGCCTGAACCTTGAGAATAAAGATCAAGGATTCTCTTCAATTCCTTAGCTTCCTTTCTAGATGTTTTAGCAAAATGGAGTGTATTGTCCGTAAGCAAGACATGGGTTAAAGTAGAGCAACTTCTGTTTACCTTATAACCCTTTAGCGAACCATTATACACCAGTACTTCAAGTCCTCCCAACAAGACATCTGATGTGAGGATAAAGAGGTAGGGTGAAAGCAGGTCTCCCTACCTCAATCCCCTAAAAGGTTGAATATCAAAAAAGGAGTTTCATTAATCATCACTTGGAATTTAACTGTTGGGACATATTTCATTATCAATTAACTCCATTGCTCATTAAATTCTAACTTGTCTAAGAAGACTTTTAAGAATTTTTTATTAACTCTATCATACACGTTAAGCATATCTAGCTTTATTTCCATTATTCCTTTTTTTGATTTCTTCCTTCTTTTCAAACTATGTAAAACTTCATGAGCTATAATGATATTGTCTTGAATGCTAAGATGAGAAATAAATGCAGATTGGTGAGAAGTAATAATACCATTAAGCTAAGGTTTTAAGCTATTTGCCATTACCTTGGAGATGATTTCATACAAGAAATTGTAACAACTGATTAGTCTGAATTCAGTCAAAGATTTTGGATTTTACACATCCAGCACCAAGGTAACGTTAGTTGTATTGAGGTTTCTAAGCATCCTTTGCAAGTTGAAAAAATATTTAACTAAATTATAAACATCTTGTTTTACAATTTGCTAGTTATGGTTATAGAAATAACCTGATAAATCATTGGGGTTTGGAGCTTTATTTGCACATAACTCAAAAATAGCAAGTTCAACTTCTTTGAAAGTAATATCTTGCTCCAAAGATTCATTCATAATATCTGACACTAGCCTTAGGACCTAGTTCAAGCTTTGGGACCTAGTTCAAAACCTACTCCTTAATCACTTAATGTTCTTTCCTAAACAAGTCCTTAAAAAATTGCTGAGTTTTCTTACTTATGTCATTATCCCCCTGGACCCTATTTCCAACCTTTCCCTTTATTTTCACCATTTTGTTTGTCTTTCTCCTCAGGATAATGGAATGGTGAAAGAATCTGGTGTTTAGATCACCATGATTAACCCAATTTATCTTTGCTCTTTGATGTTAGTATATTTACTCCCTTTTAAATTCTCTATCCAATTCTTGTAATAAGGCTTCCTTATGATCTTGAATGTCATCCTTGTACTCTTGCTGATGTAGTTCATCCAATTTCCTTTTTAAGTCTTTTTATAGTCTTTTTAGAATTACCAAACTTCATTGAACTATAATTTGATAAAGCCCTTTTAGTGCTTTCCAATTTTGCAAAGATTGGGAAATTAAAAAACCCAAATTCAGTATTATTCCACGCCTGACCTACCACCTCTTTGAATTCGTTCTCTTGGAGCCATCTATTATCCACATGAAAACTTCTCCTCTTTTGAACTAGTCAACGTTGAAGTGTTACCACTATGGTTTGGTGGTCAAATCCCCATAAGCTCTCATGAATAACTTATGTTTGCCTAGACATCTCCCACCATTACCAATTTGTGATGGATTTATCCAACCTAGCCATAATGTTTGCTTCCCTACCTGTTTATTAGACCATGTATACCTTCCTCCCAGAAAACCTATGTTAATTAATCCACAACTATTGATGAATTCAAAGAACTTGCAAGCTTGACTCTTTGCAACTTGACTGTCCCCCTTTTTATCTGCACTTATCAAACATACATTGAGATCCCCACCACAAGTAAGGGAAAATCATCCCCAAAATCAAATTCCTTCCAACGCTACTAGACTTAGACTCTTTGATCTTTCCTCGACATTAATAACATGATAAATGCCACTTACAATCATCCTTAATAGCACAACCAATGAAATACATATAAGTCTCTAAAATTTAAACACTAACCTCTTCTATCCACCACAGAGTCAACCCACTCGACCTACCTTAGGGCGAAACATATACAACTTGATCAAAACCCATTTCCCTTCTTTTCTTCTCTATATACTCTTCTGATTTTTTTTTTGTCTCCATGAGGAAGACAAAATTGGGCTTGTATTTATTAAGAAGCAAATGAAGAACTTTAACTACCAAAGGAGCAGTTCCAAGATATGAGAGTCATGACACTTGTGATGGCTTTTATCCAACCACCATGGTCTCAGATCCTGTGTCAGCTTCATTCAAGCTCTTTTCTCCTTCCTCACCTAACAACGTCTCTAGGGATATGGAACCTTAACCATCGATATGAAACTCAACATTATTACTCCCCTTTAATAGCTACTATAGAATTGGCTTGCTTTTTAAGATTATTCTTCTTAGCTTGTGTCACTATTACCATTCTTCGTGCAGAGTCCAGCTAGTCTAGCTTAAATCAATTAGTTTTGTCTAAAATCACATTCTGACCTAAGCTCATATCCTTTATATTTTTAGCCGAACCCATTACTTTATCTTCTTTTTTCTCACTGTCTAGAATTTCTAGCTTCTTAGGGAAGTATATTAGCCTAGTCTCACTTCCTATCTTCTTTTTTGGTTGGGGCTTGGTAACTTCCACGTCTTTTCTTTTACCTTTACCTCGGCTTTTTTGCTAGATCATTCCCCTTCTTCTATGATCTTCCTTTGTTTAAACCCAGAGGGACAATTTGCAAAATTATATCTTGTATGTTTGTTGAATTGCTCTCTTTTGAGCCGCATGAATATGTTTTTTTTTTCTTTGTTCTCCATCCTTGATTGAACTATTTATTAGGGCTACTTCTGCGATTTGACATTCTGCTTCTTTATTCCCCTTATTTTTATCTTGTCAAGTGAACTTCCTTTGTATTCGATAAGCACGCATGGCTCTTAGGATAGCCAAAGTCATCATTACCTCTGAAGGTTCCTTCCCACTTCGACGCGCCTCGCTCAACTCTACACTATCCTACCTTCTATGCGACTCCTTCTCATACTCTGATGGTAGTTTCTATTTGTCCCCCAACTTGTCCTAGTTGCTACCCTGTGCTTCACTCACAGCCATGGTCCATAGTTAAGCCTTCCCTCCCCTTTGCTTTAGAGTTTGGCCATGAAATCAATATCCAGACATAATTTCTCTTCATGCCCGATTATCTTGCACAAGTAACATAAGAGAATCCTCTTTTCCTTGTCATCTATTCATAAAACCTTCTAGCAGAGGGTTTTTGATGTTTATAACAAGCTTGATTCTCAGGTAGCTTCCTCATTTGGCCCTTATTTCTCTAGCATATGCAAATATTTATTTTCCTATCTTCAATGCATTCTCTCAGTTTAGTTGGTTTAGTAGTAAACCATGTAACCTATAAGGCTTCATGTTCTAGATCAATTTCTCTTCAATCTTTTGATTTAGATCCCATTCTTTGAGTAGCAACACATTGTTATGATCCAACCATGGCTTTTCCAGCAGAATTCTTCGCCTGTCCCTTTCACTTCTGAACTTAAATAGAAAAACATTATGGTAGCCATTTTCCACTTCAAGATACTGCACTTCAAAGTCTTCCGTTAGGTTCCATATCGATACAAGTATATTCTTAACCAACCTTACTTCATACCTATTCAACCCTACAATAAATCCCACCAATGCAATCGTACCTCAATTATGACCAGAGGGGTCATCCACCGCCAATTCCAAGGAGCACGTTTACCATTTCTTCAGAATACTTTCTTCTGCAATTTCACTCGGTGATAGCTGTCGTTCTTCCATGTATTCCTAGATCTGAATTTCCCCACTCCAATACCGCCGAACACTCTCAATAGCTAAAATTTCTAGACTGCAAAATAAAGACTCAAGTTGTTTGTTCCGATTATCTACTAATGTTTGCAGACTAACTATTCTACTGTGTGGGAGACAGAGAGAACACTTCACTTGAATGTATTAAAAAAAAAATTGATAATTTTAAAATAAAATTTATAATATTAAATAATATTATGTTAATATATTATTTTTATTTTGTTATGTTATACTATCTTATACATAATGCTTAGTGAAAATATTTCAAATACATATATCAAGTAAATAAATAATAATATCATCATTTTCAATTTTTTTGAAAGAAATAAATCTCAGTCTCTTTTATTTTATTCTGCTCAATAACTTGTTTAGTTTATTTTTATTTCATTGTTTATTTTTATTATCAAAATTGAAAAATTAAAATTACTATTAAATATATCTTATTTAAAATTTATTTTGTTAAATGCATTGTCAAATTTTGTGAAAATCATAAAAATTATTTTTCAAACATTTTTTTTGGGGGAAACTCTTGTTCTATTTAGAAAAACAAAATTAAAAAATACATTGTATAATTAACACCAAACATATTGAATAGTTGATAAAATTTTAGATATAGACTTTGATACCAGATGATTCCAATAAAACATACATGCATGTATGTATTTAAAAATTCAAGCATGCATGTTAAAATGATAATGAGACAATTCAATTTATTAAGCTGCGATTTATTTAAATTTGTATATTATTTTTATTTTAAATTGTTTTATATATTTTATGAAATTTAAGAATGTTCATGCTCTATCATTAGTTTGAAGACATAAATTAATTAATAAATTCTTCTTAATAAATTCTAGTAATTAAAAAATATTGCATTATCTTTAATAATTTTTATAAATTTAATGAATTAAATATAATATAATATAATGTATTTTAAAAATAAATTAATAATAATTATAAAAATTTTGGTAAACAAAAATTCAATAAAGCATAGCATTTTAAATTGTTTGAAATCGATATTGTAATAATAATGATTATTTCCATTATATTTTTATGAAAAAAACTTAAATTATTAATTTAAGAATAAAAAACTTAGAATATGAATAATTTTAATTTTTTTACGAATTTTAATTATTAATAAAATAATTTTCATAGGTATACTACATGTCAAGTTAATTTTTTTTTTTTTAGTAAGTGACACATTAATCAAAGAGTGTAACTTTAACAAAGAATTTAAAACTCTATATAGTATGCAATATATTACATTATGATTATGATTATTTTTTTATGAGTAATTTGCTTCTTTTTTTTTTTTTGAAAGAGGGATATCATTATCAAAGGCAAAAATCCTTAGTATGGGAGCATGTTAGAAAGCTTTCAAGTAAAATTCCAAGGCAAGAACCTTCAAATGAAAAAAAGAGAATAATAGTTTATTATTATTATTATAATATATATATATATATATATATATATATATATATATATATATATATATATATATATATATATATATATATATATATTTTTTTGTGTGTGTCTCTATAAAAATTTTTGTTTTTTTAGGTATTTTTTTT
>CATIWR010665574.1:0-34788 GCA_949677035.1 Omphalea diandra | reverse complement strand
CAATGCTGACCTTATGGCCGCGGGACTCCAATCGGGGTGCGCAGCCTTTAACAATGCTGCCAACCCAGAAACATGAGGACAAGCCATGGATGTACCGGACAGAATATTAAACTCAGTTCTACGATCATCACTTGGGACACTAGACGGCCCAACTTTATCAGGCCAAGCAGCTAGAATATTCAAACCAGGAGCAATAACATTAGGCTTCAAAATCTCAGGGGATTCAGGATTAGACCCTCGAGCCGAAAAGGAAGCCACGACAGGGGCAGGCCTAATCCCCAATCTTGTCCCTTTAAAAACAATAGTCGCCGTAGGTGATGAATCCCCCTTCAAAGTACTTGAAATATATCTCCTAATCTCATTGCCGCCGGAAGCACCAACAGCAGTAGGAGGCAATACATGACAATCAGCAACTAAACCTTCACCATCAAAAACCCCATCAAAAATCGGTATTTTTCTGTAAATTACAAACGTGTTTTAAGTTCCTGTAAGCGAAGCAAATGAAATCATAAGTGATTGGCACTTGCAGCTAAGAGAAATTTTACACTTAAATATTTACAAATTCATGAAATAAATCCATTCATCAATGGCGCATGGTAAAAAATATGGTAGTTCTCCAAAGGAAAGATATATATAGCTCCTTCATATAGTATATGCTATAGCTTGTTCTACCCATTCATCAATTGGGATGAAACCGTTGGAATTTTTATATGGGCTAATATTAATTATGGGAATGTTTTAACTATTTATAAAATGGACTGAATAATATAGTTTATTGATTAGTGGATAAGTCCAATTAAAATAGTGATCAATTGAGTTATGGGTTTGTGACACCTCTAGTGGGCCGATATGGAAGACGGTCAGTGTAGTCCTATTTTAACATGGACCTGTGATGGGTGAATCTGTTAAAATTTATTATAAATGGGCTAGGTCCCTTGTCCTGCCTTTATAATGAAAAACCCTAGTTGTTACACCCATCGTAGCCGTCTTGTGAGAATGTCAAAGAGAGGAAGACTTAGCTCTCTTTTTCAACCCTTTTGACCTGTTATTTGAGTGTTATATTTTCAGTGATCGGAATAATGACATAGAACAATTTGGGATCCAACGCACAAAGAGATATGCAATTTATTTCCACTTTCGGATCTACTGCGCAAATAGGTATGCAAATAAGTACGCAATTTTGCTTCCGCTTAACTGTGAACGGTGTTCTAAATTCATATACTAAATCATGGATAAATTCTTACAATTGGTATCAGAGCCACAAGAATTGTACATGATTTAGAACTCTAAATATTTGTATTGATAACAAGAAAAAAAAATTATTATTATTTTGACAATTGATGTTGTTGTATTGATCTATTATATACTTATGTGCCCCCCATTGCAATGTGTTAGTCGCTTAGAGCGGATAGTAGGTTAGGGTAGATGATGGTTACAGGTTTGACACCCAATTTTGGCAAAACTTTTCCTTTTCTGCAAACCCTCTTTTTTTTCTTCTTCTTTCCCTTCTTTCTGCAATGCTCACAACACAACAAAAAAAAAAAAAAAAAAACTTTTCTTTTGGTCCCAAAACCTTAACTCGGGCAATCAATCTACTTTGGTGATTTCTGGTCATAAGGGCTCAACATAGGGAAGGGATAGCAACATCAACAGTTGATTGATTGATTATCCATACTTCGAGCAGTTAGGGGTGAAGAAAATGGAGGGTTTTGATTACATGGTGGAGGGGGATGATGGCGTTATTAGAGGTGGAGATTGGAAGATAGGTTTTTGTTTGTTAAGTTGCAAGTGAAGTTTTTGTGTTCATGGTAGCAATGCCTTTGCTTTATGTTTATTGTTTATGGTGATGGCAGCAAAACCTCGATTTCGTGGATGTATTGATCTAGAAAGGATGAGATGTTGATTGATGGCCTGAAGAATGCAAATGCTGGATGGGCATAATCGTGTTGCTATTAGGCGTCGGTGGTGCCATTGCCAATTCAATAATAAATTGTGCACTGAAGATAGGTCCCTATACAAAAGAACAACATGATCATGTCAACAAACTGGGCGAGAATAAGAAGAAGCTTGATAGAGTAGCTAAGTATATGAATGCCAAGAAACAGGACATAGAGGAGAAAATATAAGAGAACATAATCACAAAGAAGACGACCCATGAATGGGATGCTTGGGTTGAATCTGTGAAAGGATTGCGAAAGATGTAAAGCATCTAGAGGCAACATATAAAAAAAAAACTAAGATATTGCATCACGTAATGTGCTCTTTTTTGTCACGAGCAAAGCTAAGCATAGATATGGAAACCAAAGTGGAGGAAATGGATTCTTTTGTGAATAAAATGAATTGTGATATAGCAATGGTTGACAAAAAAAAAACTAGTTACTTCTGCAGGTCTTTCTTTCAGGAAGATGGCTGAATTTTCATGGGTTAGGAACATTGTGAACCGGAACACCTGGAGCTCTCATTTTATAAGGGTTATGCTCGTGAGAAGATTGATATTTTTCAATCTGGCTACTGCCATTTTTCGTTTACCATTCCTATCGGGTCGGGCCCTTGACTGGGCATCATAAAGCCCAATCACTAATATGTGGACTTGCCTGAGTTGATCTTCCTTCCTTGTATTGTTTTTATTACTCTATTTGCTCGTTAGGTAAATAAAATAATGGGGCTTTGTGACTTATGTATGGTGGGTCACCAGTTTACTTAGGAAAAAGGAAGAGAGAGAAAGGCGGGCTGTAGGCATGAGATCAATGGGCGACTGGAGAAGGAATGGTTTGTTGTTATCGCTTGATGCTAAAACTGGAAGGTCTCCATAGCCCATTCCACTACTGCTGCTTTCCTTGACTACCCATTGAAACTAGGAATTGCGCTTATATATTTATTGGTGTTTGATTATTTCACGTCTCTCTTTGACTTTGCTTGCAACTGCAAGCATAAAAAACTTAAGTAGATCATCATCGTTTTTTATAAGTTTTCTTAGATCTTCTCTCTGTTTGATAGATTCTTTTTTTTATGTCTCATCTGTTGATACATAAATGTTTTAGTGGCCTTTGAACTAATTAATTGGGCTTGCGGACTGGCCACGCCCTTGCGGGCTTGCCAAGTAGGCGCCATAGATGATGTCCAAAAGCATTTGGCTGTGAATCATATTAATAGAATCCTTTGGTTAGATATGAAGCTTAAGGAGGAAAAAGGGAAGAGAGATGCGCATCGTGGGTTTCGAACCCATGATGGCAAGGCCCCCTAAACAGGGTCTTAGCCAATTGAACTAAATGAATTGCTTATTGATTTTTTATGCAGACTAATATTTAGATAAACAGTCTTATATTCATGCACCTTATGATATATTTCAATTTTATTTTCAATAATTATTAATATATATATATTAATATTTAAGTGGTTTATATATATAATTGATTGTCTATTTATTATTTGGTGATATAGATCTTGTGATAAAAATTAAATAAATAGATAATATATTTATTTGTTTTGCACATATATGAGAAACTAATCATGTGCTTAAAATTAAGTTATATTGTGTTTGATACCTTGTATATTTTTTTTTTGAAATATATGTTTGTGTTTAGTATGTATTTTAACTGGGCTATTATAAATCTCTAATTAAAAATAATTTTATGGGTTGATATGGGGGTTACCGCTAAAGTGGGACATCCATTGAAATTCATAGAGTTATTTTTAATTCTTGTGAAGAGATAATTTCAAATCAATGTATATAATAACTTGCCCAAAGGGGTTATTAGCATTGATTTTGGGAGTGCTTGTTGAAATGAAAATTCCAAATTAATGTATATAATAACCTGCCCAAATGGGGTTATTAGATGCATTGATTTTGGGAGCACTTGTTGAGTTAAAGCTATTTGTACTTAGAGGTGCATTAGTCTAGAGAGTCTGTCTGTCAAAAGGGGATAGATTTCTCGAAACTAGTGTGATCTCAATTGTGAGCTTCATAACTAAAAATTCTATTGCATGTGCATGTTCTGCCCAAAGGGAAATATGTAGTGATGCCAAAATTTTTTAGATTGTGTAAATTGCAAATTTGTTTTGCGTATAACTCTATTATAATACATGCTTTTGTTTTGTCGCAAACAGTCTCCTTTAGTTTCAATAATAGTACTATGAGTGTTGAACTCTTGAGTGGCACAAACTTTAAGAGGTAGAAATATATATTTTGTTTGTCTTGGGAATGGATGAGATTGATTATGCTTTTTGTGATGATGAACCTACTAAACCCACCTGTGAAAGCAATATCGAGGAAAAGGAAATACAACCATAGTAGGAGTGTAAGAGATTACATTCTAAATATGATTCACCTTCACACCAAACTTAAGGATCTTAAATATATCAACTTGACATTGGAATCTAGATTTTGTCTAGTTTTGGAGAACACCTTTTATGTTTCATCGTTTGTTAGAAACTTGATTTTGTTCCTATTTCGGATAAAATTGGTTATCATTTTGCTATTGGTAATGGAAGAGTCAATATGTTTTTAGATTTCAAATTGATCGGTAAATGAGTTTTCTTCGATAATCTATATAGATTGTGTTTGGATGATGCAAGAGATTGCAAACATTCTTGTGAAACTAATGTTGTGGCCAAACGATCCTTAATTAAAGAAAAATATTTTCATTGTGGCACAAACGTTTAAGTCACATATCTAGAGAAAGAATTGAAAGACTAATGAAAGATGATATTCTTCCTTCTCTTAATTTTGAGGATCTAGATGTTTGTGTGGATTGTATAAGGAGTGTGTTGAATAAGAATAAAAGGAAAGGTGCTAATAGAAGTTTAGATCTTCTAGAGATTATCCAGACTGATGTTAGTGGACCTTATTCACCTACTATTTGTGGCAATAAATATTTTATTACTTTTACTGATGATTTTTCTCGTTATGGTTATTTATATGTGATAAAGGAGAAATCAAATGTCTTTGAGGTGTTCAAAATTTTCAAAACTAAGGTTGAGAAACAATGAGGAAAAGTCATTAAAATTGTGAAGTCTGTTCGTGGGGTGAATATTATGGAAAATATAATGAGACTCTTTTCTATGTTTCCTCTAAAGATTCCTTTAGAATAATTATGGCTTTGGTTGCTCATTTTGATTTATAATTGCATCAAATGGATGTCAAGACGACATTCTTAAATAGTGATTTAGGTGAGAAAATTTATATGGAGCAACCTGAGGGTTTTAATGAAAGTGATAAAGAACACTTAGTTTGTAAGCTAAAGAAATCTATTTATGGTTTCAAACAAGTTTCGCGTCAATGGTATCTCAAATTTGATGAGATAGTTACTTCACTTGGTTTCACAGAGAACAAGATTGATCAATGCATTTACCATAAGATCAGTGGGAGTAAATTTATATTTCTTATTCTTTATGTTGATGATATTTTATTGGCTAGTAATGACATGAGGATGATTTGTGAAACTAAACAGTTACTCTCTAGGACTTTTGATATGAAAGATCTTGAAGAGGCATCTTTTGTCTTAGGTATTGAGATTCGCCATGATCGATCCCATCATTTACTAGGTCTTTCTCAAAGGGTATATATTGATCGTGTGCTCAGTAGATTCAATATGCAATCTTGCACAGGTGGTGATACTCCTGTGGTGAAAGGAGATAAATTCAGTAAGAAGCAGTGCCCTAAAACTGATATAGAAAGACAAACCATGATTAATATTTCTTATGCAAGTGCAGTTGGCAGTTTGATGTACGCCTAAGTGTGTATAAGACCAGATATTGCATACATTGTCAGTATTCTTAGTCGATATTTTTCTAATCCTGGTTGGGATCATTGGGTAGTTGCTAAGAAGGTAATGAGATACTTGCAAAAAATAAAGGATTATATGTTGGTTTATAGGCGTGTGGATGATCTTGAAGTGGTGGGGTATTCAGAATCTGATTTTGCAGGCTGTCAAGATGATATGAAATCCACTTTAGGTTATATTTTTATGATTACTGGTGGTGTTGTTTTGTGGAAAAGTGTTAAACAAATACTTACAGCATCTTCTACTATACAAACTGAGTTTGTTGCATGTTATGGTGCTAGTACACAAGTTATATGGTTAAAGAATTTTTATTTATGGGTTGCTTGTGATTGATTCTATTGCTAGACCACTTCGAATCTATTGTGATAATAATGTTGTTGTGTTCTTCTTTAAAAATAATAAAAGTTCGAGTGGTTCTAAGCATATGGAGATCAAATATTTTACAGTCAGAGACTTAGTAAAGAAAGGAGACATTGAGATTCAATATATTAGTATTGATTTAATGTTAGCTGATCCTCTAACCAAAAGACTCAGACCCATAATTTTTAAGAAACATATATGTGATATGGGTGTTGTAGAGTCTTTTGATGTGATTGGTTAGTGGGAGTTTTTTTTTTTTTTTTTTGTGCTTGTAATTGAACATCTAAGTTAAATGATCTTGCTACATTGCTTATTCATATTCATTTATATGAGTTGAGTATTTTGTGGTTGTTTGTTATGCACACACACTCACACACACACACACACACACACACACACACACACACACACATATATATATATATATATATATATATATATATAACATGCTATGAGTTGTGGTTAATATTCTTAATACTTGTGTGATTATCTTAAGCAGAGCTGGTTTCCAATTGTGTTTTTGGAAACAAAGGCTAAGGCATTGTGATTGTATTTTCAAATGAAAATAACAGCCTTAGTGTGAAGCCTTGTAAATTTCTCTTGCTCGTTAGAGCATGTGTGAAAAAGAATTGTTTGGAGGACTGACAAGAAAATAATGTATTGATCACATAAGGGCGCTATTTTCTTGCTACACTGCAATATCGGAATCCAAGTTGGTGTTGTCAATATTTGTGACTATGGATTGATACTATGTCAATAATGTGCATAACTACTGTCATGATCCGATATTGATAATTTAATGTGGACAGGATTGTGTTTGAGGTGTCACTTTATCAATAAACTATATGTTTTCTAAAATTATATAACCACATTTAAGTTTAAAGTATTTAGTCTGAGAGTCGTTTTTCAAAAATATTTTCTTTCTTAAAACATGAAAACGTCATAATTAATATTGTCCAAGTGCGAGAATGTTGAAATTTTTATGTGGGCTAATATTAATTATAAGATTGTTTTAACTATTTATAAAACAAACTAAATAATATAGTTTATTGATTAGTGGATAAGCCAAATTAAAATAGTGATAAATTGAGTTATGGGCTTGTGACACCTCTAGTGGGCCGATATGAAAGACGGTCAATGTAGGTCTATTTTAACATGAAACTGTGATGGGTGGACCTGTTAAAATTTATTATAAATAGATTAGGTCTTCTCTCCTGCCTTTATAATGAAAAACCCTAGTTGCTACACCAATCGTAGTCGTCTCGTGAGAAGGTCAACGAGAGGCAGACTTAGCTCTCTTTTTCAACCCTTCTGACCTATTATTCGAGTGTTCTATTTTCAGTAATCGGAATAATGACGCAAAATAATTTGGGATCTAATGCGCAAAGAGCTATGCAATTTGTTTCCACTTTCGGATCTACTGCGCAAATAAGTAAAAAATTTTGTTTCCGCTTAACTGTGAATGGTGTTCTAAATTCATGTACTAGATTATGGATAAATTCTTATAGAAACTCTGTCGTCAAAATCAAAACATGTCATTGATAATCAAAATCTTGTCATACTTGCAAGTTTTTGATCATCCATCTTTATTCATTGTTTCTTAAAGATATGAAAATCCAATGGAGAACTTTATGTTTATTCATTATTTATCCCTAATTGGTTTTAAGAAGGTTTCTTTTATATGCTTGTTTATAAAACAGTATCACATATTAATTTTCTTATATTAAAATAAGTCTGCTTTTCGTATATAATTAAAAACAAACTATCCAATATGATGAGCTAATTGATCTACTAATATCTTATTTTGATACCAATGAGGCTTTAATTTAATAATATTAGAATCCTCTCTACAATTAAAAATAATCGAATTTAAAATCTAATAGAGGCCAAACTAACAAAAACTTGTTTTGGGGGCCTTAAAATTTTTAGATTGAGTATGTCCTAGAACCATGATTAATCCAAGGAATGTCGCTTACGGTTTTGCCATAACACTTGTTGGTGTCCCAGTGAAAATAGGAAGAAATACCAATTTTTTTTAGAAAAAAATTAACTGGAAGAAATAATCCTTTTTTTTTTTAGAAAAAAAACTATTTTTAAAGAAAATCCAAAATCTGATTATGTAAAAAAAGGATACTTCAACAGGAGATGGTAATTACATCTTAAAAAAATTAAACTTTGTTGCAATATTCTAGTCACTTAAGCACAAACTAAGCAAAATAATTAGGACGATAATGTTCTGGTACTTCAGACTCATTCTGAATGGGAAATTTTTATTTTATTATTTTTTATAGTATAATATCCTGAAGAAGGTGTATTCAGGCATTTCCAATTGAGGACTATAATTTATTACGAATGATGCCTTTTTTTTTTAGAAGAAAAGCTAGATTTCATTAATTAGAAGCCAAAGAAAGATCTCTTACATGTTGGTTTAAAGCATAAATAGGTAAAAAAATGCAACTAAAGAGATAGTCTATTTGAATTTCGAGCTCTTATAGCTAAGCAATGAGCAACCCCGTTTGTCTCTCTTTTAACAAAAGAAAGTTTAGTGTGAGGAGCTAATAATAATCTAATCTCTTGAATGATAAATTCTTGTTGGGACACGTCTGAGCAATGTTGTGACACTGTTTGCACCAAAACTTGGCAATCCACCTCAACATAGTCAATTATCATACTAGACCCACGAACCCATGACAAAGCATCACACAAGGCTACTATCCCCATAACTAGAGGCTCAAAAAAGCAAGGCAACATAGCAGACCGTGCTACAATAACTACCCTTGCCCATCTTAAATCACAGGCCCCATAAATGTTTTCCTCTTATCCATATTCAAGGCAGCATCAACATTCAACTTACAGGAACCCATAGGCGGCTTTAACCAATGAGAAATAGAGCCCACCCAATCAATAGTAACAAACACTACGTATGATGATTTCTTTATCTGGGACACTTGTTTAATTTGAGAGAAACTCACCATTGCACGTTGAAGAACATAATTGGGCACAAACTCAATATTATTCCATAATTTCTTATCAAAAGCCTACTATAGAGAGTCAAGCAAAGTAGCAAAGATGACACATAATCTGTTGTCCAAAATATGAAGTAAGTTGGAAATCCAATGCTCTATAGAAATAACTAGAATATTGAAGATATAGGAACTACATGGTGATTAAAGCCAAAAAGATTTTGCATAATTACAGTGTAAGAAAACAAGCAACTCATTCTTTTTAAACTATTAACAAAACACACAACTATTAGTATGAGAATATATTTTTTTGAGCAAGTTACATTTGATAGCGAGAAAGCCCTTGCAAAGTTGCCACACAAAAATTAGTTGTCTAGGCTGCACTTGAAGGTCCCAAATATCATGCCATAATATGGAGGCAGTGTTACCCGATGCGATAAAGTGAGAAGTTCCTGACATTGCCACTTTATATCCCGACTTGATAGTATAATTCTTATCCTTAGTAAAAATCCAAGCAAGCCTATCATTTATGTCCCTTAGGCTTAATGGAATTGATAAGATTAACTCTGCATCCTGTGGGAAAAAAGTAGAGTTAATGAAATCAGAATTCCAATAATTATTTACAATCAAATCGGATACCTTCATATCCATTGGTAAACCAATTCTAGGGGTCACTAGTTTAAAAGAAGAAGACATTGGAATCCAGGCATCATACCATATAGAAATTGATCTTCCATTACCAACACACCAATAGAGACCTTTTTGAAGCAAAGGGATAATTGCAACTAAACTTCTCCAGCTATAACTGGGATGAGGACCTATTTGCGCTTGCAATAAATTAGAATTTGAGAAATATTTTGCCTTAAGAACTGTAGCTATTAGCGAATAACTGTTTATTAAGAGGCACCAACACTACTTGGCAAGCATGACCAAATTAAACTCTTTTAAGTTGCAAAATCAAAGACCACCATCTTCCTTTGCGACATAAATCTTAACCCATGATGCCCAATATATTCAGTGATTATTAGATGAGACATCACCACCATAAGGAGTTTATGATTTTCTTAAGTTCATCCGCAATAGAAACTGGGATCTGAAAACTACTCATAATATAGGTTGGTAGTGCCTACATGAAAAATTTTATCATTACTTCCTTACCACCCATAGATAGAGTTCGACCCTTCCAAGAGGTAAGCTTCTTTCAAAATTTATCTACATCTAGATCTTCCAATTACCGAAGGCAATTCCAAATAATTACCTTTAAAATTAAATGAGCCAATACCTAAACCATGGATAAATTGAGTTCTCTTAGTTACAGAAACTTGAGAAGAGAACAATGTTGAAAACTTGTTGGGGGTTAACTAGTTGACCTGAAGCAGCTTCATAAAGAAGAAGAATATGTCTGAGCTCTGTCAATTCTTTTAGGATGGCTTTGCAAAACATAAGACTATCATTTGCAAAAAATAAGTGAGTGATAACAGACGTTGAAAGAGCCAACTGTAGATCATGAGTCTACCTGTTGTATGAGCATTTGATAACAGACCAGAGAGAACATCAACATAGAGGATAAAGAGATAAGGAGAAAGTGGATCACCCTGACGGACTCCTCGCTATGGATGACATCTCCCATAATGCAACCATTAAGTATGATCAAATATGACACTGACCGAACACATTTCATAATGAGATTACACCAAGAAGCAGGAAAATTAAGAGTAAATAAAATTGATTCAATAAAGTCCCATTTCAGCCTATCAAATGTCTTAGCCATATCTAATTTAGTTGTAACCATTCCTGAGTAGCTAGCTTGATTGGACTGCAAAGCATGCATAGCTTCTACTCCCAATAACAAATTATCAATAATAAGTCTGTTAGGAGCAAAAACACTCTGCTCCTCCAAAATAAGTCCAAGAAGAACATACTTCATCCTTTTAACTAATACTTTATACACCAATTTGTAAATCACATTATATAAGCTAATAGGACGAAGGTCAATCATATGACCTAGATTAACAACTTTTAGAATTAATATAATGTGAGTATGATTAAAACCATCAATAAAATGCATGCCATTTGACATTGAAAGACAAGCAAAAGTAACATCTGATCCAACTATATCCCAATAGTGAGTGTAGAAAGAACCTGGCTGTCCATCAGGATTAGGAGATTTGGATTGGTCCATCTAAGAGAGAGTTTGTTGAACCTCAGAGGCTTGGAAAGGAAGTAACAAAGAGGATACTTGTTCTGCTGATATCCGACGAGGTATGCTTGCAAGAATTTTTTCATTAATAACCGAACCATTAGAGTGGAAAACTGTGAGAAATGGTCAACTGGAATTTGACCCGTAACATCTAAGGAAGTTTGCCACTCACCATGCACATCATACAAACTCGATAAAGAGTTCGAGAAAAGGCCATAGAGTGAAAAAATCGACTATTATGGTCACCATTTAATAACCATTGAATTCTAGAATGTTGCTTTCAATAAATTTCTTCCTTCTCGAAAAGTTTGTTCATTTGAGAGTGAATATGCAAAATTTGTCCACTATTCTGATCTCCATAAGCCTCAAGTGACTCAAGTTGGCGTTGAAGCTATTGAAGATCCTTGAGAAGATTACCATACATGGCATGCCCCCACTCATGCAAACCATGCAAACAATCACATAAAGAATACATGATAGTGAAGTAATCAAATTGTACTTAGCATAACGAGGTAATCAGCTCCTTACATTCAGTGTCTTGCATCCATATTTGCTCAAAAAGTTGTCTTCTCTTCTTATTTCTCAAATCAAAATGAGTAAAATGAGACAAAAGAATTGCAATGTGATCTGAGGTTGAAGATTGCAGATGAGTCAGTTGAAATTGAGGAAACATAAGCGTTCAAGAAAGAGAAGCAAGAAAGTGATCCAAACATTCTTCAACAAAATGATAAGAACCTCTTCCCATTTCCTAAGGAAATGGGTGACCTAAAAAATCCAAGTCTTGCAGCCCATAAAAATCAACAGTATCATGAAAATCGTTAACAAACGCTTGTGGCTGCGGGTAACGACCATTCTTCTCATACTCAAATAATAATCATTAAAATCACCACCAAGGACCAATGAGAGTGTTTGTTGTGAAAACAAATGTCATAGTAAATTCCAAGATTTAGAACGTCTATTCCAATCTAGAACACCATAGAAACCAGTAAATCTCGAAAAAGATTGGCGGGCACAAAAAATTTTGTATCAACATGATAATCAGAGAAAGACAAAATATCAACCTCAATTGAGTTTGACCACATAATACCCAAACCAACACTAGAAGCCGAAACAAGAATTGAAAACCCATGATCCATCTTCACATTATGTCAAACAAAATCAAATTTTGAAGAAATACACATTGTTTCAATAAGAAAAACAATTGCCAAGTGTCTTTCGTTTATTAAGGCATTCAATTTTCGAATTTTAGGTTGGTTCTCAAGCCCCCGACAATTCCAAACTAGTATACTCATAATGCCTGGTGAGACTGGAAACCAGTACTCGCCTCTCTCATGTTTAAATTGCCATGAGAATCAATCGAAGGAGCCAAAGAATTTTCAAACAAGTTAGCTAGTTCTTTAACCTGCACCTCTGAAGGCTTTTTCCTTTTCTTTTGGAGCTGGGCACGTGTTTCATGATCTTTCGCATGCTGAGCATTTGGTATGGGACTGATAGGAACCAAAGCCATATTATCATTTAAGTTCGTAGCCCCCATCTGTACCATATGCACTTGTTGGTATTGCTCATTAGAAATTAGGCTTATAAGAATCGGTCCGTTTACATGGTTTGCATGAGAGGAATTTGATGTGGCATGGGTTGTTACATTAGGAGTATTTGAGTTTGGAACACGTTCACCTTCCTTATTTGAATAATCAGTACCATGATCTTTGCCACAATTCTCGGTATAACCCTTGCCTCTAATCCAGCAGTTACCAAATTCAGCTTCAGCACTTTGGCCTCTACCAGCAAAAACTCTAAGGGAAGGTCCAAACTGACGTGGTTGAGCCGCCACAGAAGGATTATCCAACAAATACTCGCATCTTGCTTCGGCATGGCCAATAATACCACATCTAAAACAGAAATTTGGGAGATTTTCATACTGGAATGAAAGCCTGCAGGTAGAACCAAACATCTTAAAATTCATGCCCCTAACTAAAGGCTTTGTAATATCAAACATAATGCGAATCCTCATCAACCCATGATACTGTAAAGCCTTTGCATCAAGCTCCATAAACACACCAACAACAGAACCAATCAACTTAGCCACACCTTCAACCTGAGCTATAGGAGGAAGGTTAGACACATGAACCCAAAAAGCCACCTAATTCAAAGCAATTGACTTCACAAGGACTGAACCTGTCTAACGGGTTAAGACTAGTAGTTGTTGTTTGAACTGCCATGGACCTTGGAAAAGCACTCGATTCATGTCAGCCTCATGGTAGAAATGGAACCTAAATAATGAGTCACCCTCCTGTGCAAATCTCACGCCCTTAATAGGTTGCCACACGCCTGCCATTGTTTCTTGCAGAGCGAGAAAATTGATATGTTCGTTGCCAACAAACCCCCCAAGAAGACACCAATCAAAACCAACATCTCCATGAGTCTCATTATCACTGACCCCAGTCCATTCACGCCACCATCATCCACTGTTGATAGATTCCAGTTAACAGTACTAGCCGCAATGTCGTCCATGAATAAAACCAAACAAACCTGCATAAAATAGGAAAAGATGCTCTCCCAACACACGGGAGGAGAGAAGGATTGTGAATGATGCTAGTTGGCTCCTAGTCCACTTGCAACCACTCTAACCAAATGACACCCTGGTTTTTTATACAAAAAGAAAATCAAGACTTGGCTTCATTGACGGTAATAAATTGAAAAATATATTTAATTAATCCTAATGATTCATTGTTTAGTCCTCTGTTCCATAAATTGGCTTCCTCTCTCTTTGGCTCCTTTTCAACAAGATTTTACTCTTCTTTCACACTGGAACAATTCTAATATGTAAAACCTATAGATTGAGCAAAAGAAATTAAAAAATGTCCTCCTCTAATTACCGTTAGTATCCATGTCAACTCCAAGGTAAAAAAAGGAAAAAAAAAAGTTCCCTATATAAAATTTTCCCTTAGTCATATATTACATTAATTTATTGATTAGCATGAATCCAATCACTGATTATTCTAATTACTCATTGGTTAGAAAAGCTTTGAAAAAATTAAATTAAATACGCTATATTATTGCAAAAGACTTTGTCGCTTGTTTCCATAATACCCTTGATTTCCACAAATTACTCCCCTTTCTCAATTTCCAAAAAGTCCACTGTTGCCTTATTGCCGACAGTATCAATGTTTCTAATCAGGAAATCCGGTTGATTGAGACACTATAAATAGATAGTTAGGTAAACAAACAAACCCTAACACTCTATCTATATCATGTCTACCATGGATGCAACCCAACAACAGCAACGGAAGAAGACCACAAAAGGGCGCCAAAAGATTGAAATAAAGAAAGTGCAGAAAGAAAGCAGTCGTTATGTTACGTTTTCTAAACGCAAAAACGGTATTTTCAAGAAAGCAGCAGAACTTTCTACGTTATGTGGAGCTGATGTTGCCGTCATTCTCTTCTCTGAACATGGAAAAGTCTTTTCTTTCGGCAACCCGGATGTCGACAAGGTTCTTGATCGGTATCTTGCAGTGACTGATCAGGAGGCGGATGGTAATTCTTGCTTACTAGAAAGTAGTAGTAGTAGTAGTAGTAATGGTAATGTGACAGTGGAAGGGCAAGAATTTAAGAAATCTCTTGGCCGATTGGAGGAGATGAAAAGAGAGGTGAAGATGATGGGAAATAAGGGTAATGCGAACAGTGGAGAGTTTTGGTGGAATTTGTCGGTGGCAGATATGAATAAGGAAGAGCTTGAAGGTTATAAAGATTCGCTAAAAGAGTTGAAGAAGAATATATTGGAGAGGATTGATAATATGGCTGCTCGTAATGCTGCGGCTGAGTCGATGGTTATTAACCAGTTTATCGATCCCAATGCTTATGCTGTGTCCTTCAATGGCTTCATGTGAAGTAATAATGTTGATTAAGGGTCTTTTTTTTTTTTTTTTTCAAAAGTGTTTAGTTATCTCTGGTCGGATATAGTTAACTACAGTGGAACCCTATTGTTTTTTAATGGGAAGCACAAGTTAATTATCTTTGGACATGGTTTTTACTAAGCCTAATATGGATGACCGTAAGCCACCAACTGTTTTTGGTTTCTATTTCAACTTATATTTTAGATCAAAAAGCTCATCTTCAGCGTTGTAGAACTAATTAACCAATTGCTAAGAATGATATGAAAAATTGTTATGATGTTTGGATTATGAGGCTTGGTGGGAAGATTATAGATTTTGATAATGTTGAAATTTGAAGACATTCTGTGTTAGCTGATGGTTTTGCTGTACAAGAGAAAGTAAATTGTTCAAATCGTCCAACGATAACAATTATATGGCTTAAGCATATTCTAATTTCAGGTTATATTTATAAAAGACTATCTTTAATATCTGTTTATTTCCAAAATTAGAATATGCTGCTGATTATGAGAATATCCTACCCTATGTTTGGTGCATTGATTGTGCAAGAGAAATGAAAAGAAATTAAATAAAAGAAATAAATAGAAAATAAAATAAAATAAAATAATTTTAATTTCTTTTTTTGTTTGGAT
The DNA here is from genome assembly GCA_949677035.1 of Omphalea diandra. NCBI lineage: Eukaryota > Viridiplantae > Streptophyta > Magnoliopsida > Malpighiales > Euphorbiaceae > Omphalea > Omphalea diandra. The sequence goes on along the minus strand of CATIWR010665574.1, from coordinate 18,960 downwards.
CTTCTATTTGCACAAACGAGGAAATTCAAATTCATTTGCAATAAATTTACCTGTCTATTTTCATTGTAAATAATTTTTTTTTTGAAATTAAATCTAAAAATTAGCTTTTGGCAATTCAAATTGAAGAATAATAGATATACCTATACTATAACTTCAATTGCACATGTACATAGAGAAAAGTGCGTAAAAAAGTGAAAAAGGAAAAAATAATATATAAAAACAAATTGAGGATATTTTAATAATTCAATATGTTTATCCAAAATATAGAAAAAAAAAGCGTAATTTCTCTTCAAAAGCCTGTTGAGAGATATAATTTCTCTCAATTTCTTTTCTTGTCTTTTCTTTTGTTTATTTACAAACCAATCAAGAGAAATAATTAGATTTTTTTTCTTTCCTTTTCTCCTCACTTCCCTCCAACCAAACAATATTTAGGGTCTAAGCAGTGACTTATGCTTCAGCTCATTGAGGAATTTGCGATGATGATTTTTCTTTTTTAATCTTAATCCTATGTTTCTTTTTTTTCCATTTTCTGATGTTGATAGGTTAAATCATTTTATATGTTGGTTAAAAAATTGAAATGTGCATACCACGTGTTTGAATTACACAAACTTTAAATATGAATGTGCCTATTTGACTTTTAAATAAAAAATGATTGTAAATCTTCAATCTCTTTTACCACACTTTGCTTAGATTTTAGCTTGAAATAAAAAACTAGATAAATATTAAATGCAATAAATCAAAAGTAACTGATAATAGAGGCCAAAATATGACTTGAAATTGGATTGCTCAATTTAGTAGCTGAAATAAATTTGAGAACATAACAGAAATTGGCGTGACAAAGATTAGAACTATTAATAATGGAACAAAACTAGAAAAATTAATGAGAAATTGGATGTAGAAACTCTGCTTGATTTGTAGAGATGTTGTGTTGGTGTTTTTGCTGATGATAATGTTCATCGCCTAGCAGCATGATTATATTTTTTGAAGGTTTAAATCTGAAAAATCACTAAATTATTAATTTAAAATCTAATTTAGTATTAAATTGTTTTATTGAATTTATCCTAGGTTTTATTTGATTCAAATACAAATAAAATATAATATTTATTAAGAACAGTAAGTTGATTAACTAAACTGGCATATATGAGAAAAAAAAAAAAATTCTTTTGGTTCATAAATTTTGATAAATCTGGAAAGCATGACATTGTTTACAGTTCATAAACTGATTTGTTGGCCTGTTTAGCATAGCAATATGTCGAGAACCCGATGCATTTGAGCTCTTCAAGCGGTTGCACAGCAGGCCAAACGGCCAGTTCATCGACAGCAAGTCGCAGAAGATCGTTGTAAGTGTATTACATTATGTATTTATTTCTTTTAACTATACACATTTTTTTTATTAAATATTTTACATGCTCTAAGTTGGAGACGAGGATGGAGCAGATGTTACTCCGCCGAGACCAATCCATTGCTCCCCCGGGACTGTCTGCTTCAGTTCCTCGACCAGCTGGTCCTTCTGGTACTAGCACGCCAGATGCTGCAGCTGCTGATGACCCCTCCATGACTGCGTTCGATTAGCTTTTTTTGTATATTGTAACTATTCATGTTCCTTCTGGTCCAGGACATCCCAAGCCTGGTCATGATCACTAACGCAATGCTGTCTCTCATAACAATCGGCCTTCCAAATCTGCTTGCCAAATTTGTGGTTTTCGGAATCACACAGCTGACAAGTTTCGTCGTTGTTACATTCGTCGATCTGGTGCTTTTCAGCCAAGACCACCTTATTCTCAAGCAAATATTGCTTATACAGCTGGTCCTCAATTTTCAGATCCATGCGTCACTACCAATTGGTCCCTGCCTTAGTTTCCTGATACTGGTGCTTCTCATCGTGTTGCTCCCGATCTTGCTAATCTGAATCTCAACAATGAATATAAAGGTAGGAATCAGCTCAATATTGCCAATGGCCAAGGTTTGAACATTCATAATATTGGTTCATCTGTTATTCTTTCTCAGTCTCGTCCTTTATTTCTTCATAATATTTTACATGTTCCTCAAGTTAATAATCGATTGCTTTCTGTTAACCAATTTGCCAAAGATAATAACTGTTTCTTTGAGTTTCATCCGTCTGTTTTTTTTGTCAAGGATCAGGTGACCCGGGAAGTATTACTTCAAGGAAAGGGTGAGGATGGCCTCTACAAGTTACATCAACCAGCCCCTTCCAAGCAAATGCTGTTGAGAAAGCTTCCTTTGCTGATTGGCATGCTCGTCTCGGGCATACCAATTTTCAGACTACAAATAAAATTATTTCTTAGTTTTGTTTGCCATGTATTTTTTATTGTAAGAATTTTAATATTAAGTGTTCTTCTTGCATTCAAGGCAAACTTGCCAAATTCCCCTTGCCACCAATTTTGCATTCTAGCACAAAGCCATTACAATTAGTTTACTCTGATATTTGGGGACCATCACCTCAGGTTTCTCACTTTGGTCATCGATATTTTGTTATTTTCGTTGACGATTACACACACTATTCTTGGTTTTATCCTTTAAAACAACGAAGTGAGTTACTGTCCATCTTTGTGCAAGTTAAGAAGTTTGTTGAAAATCAATTTGACACCACAATTAAAGCCTTGCAATCTGATTGGGGATGGGAATATCATAAATTAAACACGTTTCTTAGTCAACATAGTATTGCACATAGACTTGCCTCTCCTCAGACTCGCGAGCAACATTGTGTAGCCGAACGGAAAATACGCCATATTGTTGACACTGGGTTGTCCATGCTAGCTCAGAGCAAGGTTCCTTTTAAATATTGGGTGCATGCCTTTGATAATGCTGTGTTAATTATCAATTCTCTCCCTACTTCAGTTTTAAATTTTGTCTCTCCTTATTTTGCCATGTTTCATCAAAATCCCAAGTATGAGCAATTCCGAATTTTTGGTTGCCTTGTTTAATTTTCCTTTACTCCGGGCCTATAATAAACATAAGTTTCAATTTCGGTCCTCTCCTTGTGTAAATCTTGGTTTGTCTCCAAATCATTTTGGTTGATGATGTTTATATATTATATCTAACCTTATATACTTTACTAGGCATTTAAAATTTGATGAAACTTCTTTTCCCTTTTTGGTTGTTCCATCTTTGCAGGGATCTCCATCTTTCTCTCCTCCAGCTTCCAGTTGGTTGACTATGACTTGTGTGGATCAATCTCCCTCCTCCTGTGGTAAGACTCTTCTCACTCGTATGCCAACTCAACCTCCCTTAGAGTCCACTTCTCCCACCCTTCCTACGCCTGGTGTGCCCATATCCTCACTCCTACCAATTTCATCGCCTACTAGATGTACATCTTCCTTAAACTCTAGTTTGCCTACGCAGTCTTCTCAACCACTCAACCTGGTTGTTGATTTTACCCAACATTCTTCTACCTCTAACATGCCTCGACAATCGAAGCCTAATGAACGTACCTGTACCATGTCCCTTCGTCCTACCACTATGCATAAAAGGGAAGCAAATTTGGTTGGTCTCTCCAAACACACTCCCGATTACCTAACTGTTGAACCATTCACTTTTAAGCAAGCTAACCAGATTCGGGAGTGGCAGCGGGACATGCATGAAGAATTTCAGGCCTTGGTTGATAATCATACGTGGACTCTCGTTCCACGACCACCTACCAAAAAATATTGTTGGGAGTAAATGGGTCTATCGTATTAAGCGGCAGCCTGATGGCACTATAGCTCGGAATAAAGCACGGCTTGTGGCTCAGGGGTTTAATCAAAAGGCTGGTTTGGATTACCCTGAGAGTCCTGTTGTTAAGGCAACAGCAATTCTCACACTTCTTAGTCTTGCCGTTCAGTATCACTGGGCTTTACGGCAACTCTTGTGTCGAATGCTTTCTTGCATGGTCATATTGAAGAAGAAATTTATATGTCTCAGCCTGTTGGTTTTGTTGATTTGGCTAAACCTGATTTTGTTTGTCGGTTACACAAGTCTCTTTATGGGCTTAAGCAAGCTCCAAGAGCATGGTTTCTACGGTTGAGTCATTTTCTACTATCCCTGGGTTATTGCAATTCTAAAGCCGATACTTCCTTATTTTTTCGAAGTCAAGGGCCACAAAAGGTTTTCATTCTTGTTTACGTGGACGGTATAATTTTTAATGGGTCCTCCTCTCTTATTGCTGATCTTCTTGCCAATTTGAAACGTGTTTTTCCTGTCAAAGATATTGGTGCTTTGTCATACTTTCTTGGCATTGAAGTGCATCGTGATGCTCAAGGTTTATACTTATGTCAGCAGAAATATATTAGTGATCTTCTTCATCGTATGGATGTGGACCGTGCCAAACCTCGGTCTAATGCAATGGTCGCTTCTCCTATCCTCTCCAAAACGATGGAGTGTCCTTTCCTAAAAAGGCCCGACATTGCCTTTTCTGTTAATAAGCACTGCCAGTTCATGCATTGTCCCTCTGATGTGCACTGGCAGGCGATTACAAGGCTTTTTCGATACTTGCAAGGGACATGCACATATGGTCTGCGGTCGGTACGTTCCAAACGCAAAGACATTCATTGTTTTGCGACAGCGATTGGGGTGGATGTCCGGATGATTGGCGCTCAACCAGTGGCTATGGCGTCTTTTTTGGTGATAATCTTGTATCCTGGGCTGCCAAGAAGCAACCCACAGTTGCTCGATCTTCTGCCGAAGGTGAATATAAGGCGCAGGCTAATGCAGCTGCTGAGGGATTATGATTGAAGTCTTTATTACAAGAAATTAGTTTTGCACCATCTTGGCCGATCACGATCTGCTGTGACAATATGGGAGCGGTTTATATGGCTGCAAATCTGATCTTTCATGCTGGGACAAAACATGTTGAGCTTGATTATCATTTTATTCGGGAACGGGTAGCTGCCAAGGATTTTCAAATTCGGTTTTTGACTTCCAAAGAGCAGATTGCTGACATTCTTACCAAGCCACTGCCTTCCCCACAATTTTTGCATCTCAGACCACTGTTATGTGTTCACTCATTACCAGGCAATGGCGCGCCCCCCCCCCCGGGGAGGGTGGGCGGGGGTTGCGGGTGTGGGGTTGTATATGGAGAAAATACCCTTGTGCATTTCAAATTTGTATTTTAGATCTTAAGATCTGTTATTCTGATATTATTGTTAGCCTTGTACTGTATATAATCCTTGTAACAACAGTACTTGAGATATACAAAAATACCAATTGTTTCAGTTATTATATTATTAATAGTGTGCGATATGTATATATATATAACTATAGTTCAATTTGGTATTTTCGGTTCGGGACGGTTATAATATAGCTCGGTTCAGATAATATAAAAGCTCCGGTATCATTTTGATTGAAAATTTTTGTATCATTTTGATTGAAAATTTTTGTACAATTCAATTTAGATATTTTACTATTTAAATAAAAAATTTTCAACTTTAATTCAATTAAATTCGAGAATTTTCGAACTCTGCTCACTCCTAAATATACCTCTTAGAGCATTAGTAAAAATCATGAGTACAGAAAAGATTATATTTATTTAATTCTTTACCTTTGCTAAGGAAGTACAGAAGAGATGGAAAGAAATAAGAAAAAGGCGATTAAAAAAAAAGAACATTAAAAAGGAAATTTCATTTCTGTATTGGAGTAGCTGAATAAGGATATTTTTGCATATACAGCTTTAAAAAAACAAAAAAGAAGTTGTGGCCTTAGCAAATTGAGTTGTGGAACTACAGGCTTGCTTGAACAAATGGGTATAGAAATTGAATAGGAATAATTCACATTTTGTAACACCATATTTCTTAAATTAATTTTTAAAATAAATTAATAAATTATAAAAGGAATAAATAGATACAGAAAATGGATTACCAATTATATATGAAAATTAAATAAGTCTTGCTAATATTATATGATTCTAAAGTAGTGCGCCCAACAGGCTTGACAATGAAACCACGGGCGTTGGCATTGTAGCTGCATTACACAACCCATGATAGCTAACATTATTCAAAATACTAAGACATTATCGTTAATAAATACTCATAAATTATGGTTTGAGCAATATTAATCTGCTATATTAAGCTATTGATAAGGTTAGTCACCTGTCTCTCTCTTCCTTTCTTATATTATTTTCCTTTAAATAAATCTTTTTTATGCATTTATAAATAAAACTATCTCAAATTCTTTCAAAAAATAAAAAATGCCATGTCTTGTATCTTTTACATGCTTGTAACCTATTAAATTACTAAGAAACTATAGGTAGATTATTGTATCACATAAAAAGTATTTTTTAGAATCAAAATCCATTGAATTTAATTTTTTTTTCCATTATATATTCATGTACATGAAGCATAATGCTGTGCTGACTTCAGTTGACTTCACTTAGATATTCCGAACAGTATAAGCTGCAAGTGAAATTATATATATATATATATGGCACTGTAATGTTGACTTCATTTTAATCAGACATAACATCAGCGAAAGGAAAATAAAAAATGGGGATGATAAAGAGTGTATTAATTGATTAACTATGAAACTATTGCCCAATCCATGTGATGAGGAACTGCCTTATAACTATGTCTCCGACGGCGTCCTCCTGGATTAGTCTCGTATCCTATCCAACAATTTGAATCATAATGCTATTCTCAACCAAAATATTAGAAGATTGCGTAGTTATAATAGTTGACCTGTATATATATCTGCAGTCTTTGCGTCTTGTACACTCATTCAATTTGAAAACTTTCAAATGTATATGAAAATTAAATAAATATTATAGTATTATATAATTCTAATTAGTGCATCAAAGAGGGTTTATAATTAAACCACTAGCATTGACACTCTAGTTATATATAATAACTCTAGCTATAATTCTAATATTTTTCAAACTAACAGCATGAAAATTAATAATACTAATAAACTATTGTGTGAGCAATGTTAATCTGCTGGTAAAGTTAATCGCCTCTTTCTTTTTCTCTCTTTTCTTTTTTTTTTTTTTTTCTTCTTTCCTTTCAAATACAACTTTTTTTTATTTATTTATAAACAAAGATATCTTTAATTCTCACAAAAAAAAAAAAAAAATTAGATGTCATGTCTTGTATCTTTTAAATGCTTGTAAACTATTAGAGCATCTTTAAGTCTCTCTTTATTCAATATAAACTCTTTATTATAAAGATTTATATTGAATAAAGAGTTGTCAAGAAAAATAAGATTTTAACTCACTCTTTAACTCTAAATTATAAATTAGAGAGTAAGTTTAGCTCTCTACCTATTGAGACTCAAAATTTACTCTTTACATAAAATGTATTTAATGTAATTCAATTTTCCGTATATATCAATAATTGTCAGTTTGTTTTTTATTAGCTTTCGTTTTTGAAATACTTTTTCTCTCTCTTTCCACAATATCCAAAGATGTTATATTAAATGTTTGAAATTTAAAGAATTTATTAGACTTAAATGAATTTATTTGCTCTCTATATTTAAAGATTTTTTAAAATAGTCTTTATTTTAAAGAGTATAATTAGAAATACTCTTACATTACTAAGAAATAATAGGTAGATTTTGTATCACATAAAAAGTATCCTCTGGAAACAAAATACAATCAAAATATATTGAATATATTTTTTTTCATTATTAATGTATATTAAGCATAATATGTGCTGACTTCAATTGACTTCATTTAGATTTTCCCAATAGTAAAATTAAGCTACAAGTGAAATTATAGCGACAGGGAGATATTTATGAAGCAACAAAATATCTTGTGCTAGAGGTTGAGAGTACGCCACTATCGATTGGGACTTCTATTTCCAGCTAATAATTTAGACAACTCTCTCCACAATGGCAGAGAGAGCACTTTAACTATATTGTCTCTATATATAGTTACATAATAGTACGAACAATTTATATATAACATGAAAAATTTAACATATTTTTATTTCAACATATAATTTTATATAATTAAATAATAAAATAAACAATATATATATAATATAAAAAATATTACATTTTTTATCTTAATATATAATTTTTAATATAAAAAATTATGTATAAACAGTGACGATTGTATACAGGGGAGTGGGGGCATATGCCCCACTGCACTTCTCTCTCTCTATATATAATTCTAAATAGGTAAGAATTAAGAGAATTTGCTCCGAGTGTTTTTTTTCATTCTTATTATTATATTTATAAAATATTCTAATTAAACAATTTGTTTCACTTGTGGTGGACCACAACTTTTTTTTTTTTTGGGAAGAAACCCACAACTTTTTTAATACATTAGAAGTCAATAATCCATAATTTTCATCTATCAATGCCACAACGTTTTGTTACTTATTAAACTTAACATTCTATTCATTTCCTTCCCCGAAGTTAGAAAAGGCAAAATTGTTGATTAAGAAAAGACTAATCGCAAAGTGATCATCTCTTATTTTCTTCTCAATGTCAATATCGCAAACCAAGTTAGTATACAATCGCCATTATATATATTTAATAAAATTGATTTTTTTTTTAGCTTATTTTCTTGATTTCCTTTTGTACATATGCTTGATGGATGATTTATAATTTCATATTGTCCATAAATTATAATCTATGAATAAAATGAACACTGATTTAAAATCAACGTAAATTTTCAACTGCCACTATATAAAGAAATTTTTCTACTATGAATATCATAAAGACTCGAGAAAATCATATAGGCGACGAATGGTTGAATAATTGCATGATTACCAACATTCAAAAAAATGTATTGGATAGTCTAGATAATGAGAAAATCGTACAACGATATCGGAATATGAAACCGTATCGAGAATAATTGTAATTTCTTTTGTTAAACTAAATTGTAATTTATTTTTTTAAGTAATATGACTATTTAACTTTAGGCTTTATATATATGTGTATACGCATGAATATATATATATATTGCCCCATGACATAATTTTTTGAATTCACCATTGTATATGAATATTGATAAAATTATATAATAAAATATCTTAATTATAGTGACTTGAAAGCACTATACAAATCACTCTATAATAATTTTTATCGTAATAGGCAACAATGTTAGTGATGTGTAGGAATTAAACTTAATGCTTTATCTTACACTACAATAAAGCACCGAAATACCGATGAAATTTGTCGATGGATGATTTTCCATCGGCATATACCGACAGATCAACAATGGAAGTGGTGGACGATACATTAATAATATTACCGACAAAATACAGAAGGAAATACGTCGATATTTGTAGACGCAAAAAAATTCGTCGATAAATTTTAGCGCCTAAAATTAGTGCTAAAGATTACCGATGGGGCAAGCAAAAAGTCACACCGGAATTCGCTCGCCTTGATATCCGTCGATGATCCATCAGTAAAGTGTTGAATAAAATGTAATAAAATATAGCAACAAATATCTTAAAATGATGCAACCCATTCCATCAATAATTCGTCGATAAATCTAAAGTAAATCTTCTCAACAGACTCTTTCTTCTTCTTTTTCCTTTTCTTCTTTCCTCTTGCCCGATTCTCTTTTTTTTTCTCTCTCCTACCGCACCCTCCACTTGTGCCTCCACTGCACCTCAGCCTGCATCTTCACCTGCGCCTCCACCACACAACCTTAGCCTCATCTCTGTTCTTTTGTCTACCGCCATAGTTATGTTGCCACCATCGTTGTCGTCTGCGCCTCCACCACCCACTCAGGTATGTTCATATTTATATTTTTGTTGTTTTTTTATTTAGGAAATAATTGAAATTATAAAATTATTGTGATTTTTTTAAATTTTGTTAATTGTGTAAATTATATTTGTAAATTTTGTAAAAATATTAATTCTATAAATTTATGAATTTTGTATATCTATAAATATATTAATAATGTGGAGGTTATGTATTTTGAATTTTGTAAATTTTCATTGTGAATTTTTTTTTTTTGGTTACGAATTTGTTGCTTTTATGGAAATTATGAGTTCTGGAAATAAATTTGTTGAGTTTGGTAATTTTGTTGAATGTGTGAATGTGTTGAAATTGTGTAAATTTTGTAAATATATTAATTTATTTTTGTTGAATTTGTAAATATTATGATTTTTCTTTTTTATTGAATTTATGTAAATTTTGTCAATTGTTTGTAATTTTATGAATTTGAATTATTGAGTGATGGAAAATGAGTTGATTTACTGAATATTTATTAATGTATTTTGATGAATTTTATTGTTATTTTGCGTCAGTTATATAAGTTTAGTTAATTTTAGTGAAAAATTAGTAAAGTTTATTATGAAATTTTAGTTAAATTTTATATTTTTGTTATTGAATATATTTTAAAGTTATATATATATATATATATATAGAGAGAGAGAGAGAGAGAGAGAGAGAGAGAGATAGACTTTTATTGAAATTGTAATGAAGTTGTAATATGTATGAGAGGATTATAACATACATATTACAACTTCCACTATGATTTTGGTGCTAGCTCTTCCTCTGCCCCACCTCCATCAGCAGAGGACTTGCAGTGCGAGGTGGATAGGCGAGTCGATGAGAGGATTATGATATATCACTCGCATGTCCAATCTGTTGATGCTCAAATGTGTTCCATGGAGGAGTGGTTGCACGTTGTGTCTCAACAGATAGGGATACCTCTTCCTTTTCAAATACAAACACTTATGTCTTCTGTTCTAACCTTCGTTGCTACCGTTGCCATTGCCACCCCTACTCCTCCAACTCAGTCACTTGCCAATGTTTGTGGTACTAATCCTATATCTTCTGCTTCTTCTGGTCATGGTATTGTTACTTTAGACGCTGATAATTTCTTGTTAGATCATGATTACGCACCAGATGGTTGTTTGTCTTATATTCATTTGTATTTTGAATATTTGTTGTACATATTTATATATATAATACAAATTTTTATTATATTATTATAATTTCTTATATTATTACAATTTATTTATATATATAAATATATATTAAATTGAAAATATACATATGTAATAAAAGAAATTCAAAAAATATATAAAAAATTGTAATATATATCGACGAAAACTCAAAAAAATAAAAAAAAATTACAGACAAATATCTAAAATTGTTGACGGAATATCGACTGCTTCATCGACAGAATTATGACGGATATGTCATCGTTAAAATTTCTCGATTTCTTATTGGTTTACCGACGACTTATACCGTAGCTAGTCCTTCAGTAATTAGCCAACGGAACTGAAATTTCATCGATAAATGTTTACCGACCATCCGTTTTACAACGGATATTTTCCGTTTGTATTACAGCTGTAAATTGATTTGCTGAGGGAATAAACCATTGGTAAATCTATTTTTTCTTGTAGTGTTATGAATTATAACAAAAACACAAAAACATTGCCTTCCCACTTATTTCCGTTATTGGTTGCTATATGTAAAGGATAGAAAAAATTTTATAAACACCGAGCATATTACTGGCTCATAAAATAATTAGTTGTAATCATTTTTTTTTTTTACTGATAGCTGAATATATACACATATGGTGTCCTCAAAGCACGCTAATTATAATGCCTTTATATATAGTTTTATAATATAATGAATAATTTACATATCAAGTGAAAATTTTTATATATTTTTCATCTAGTTATATAATAGAATAAATAAGTTATATATAAAATTTTATATATTTTCTACCTCAATGTATAATTTCTAAAAAAAATTATATATAAATATTGATAAAATTTTATAATAAGACACTTTAATTATAGTGTCTTAAAAGACAGTAAAGAAATCACCATATACTCAGTGTAAGTAGGACTTCATATATATATTAAAGAGCAGAGCGCTGCAAAAGATACCCCTACTAATCACTCTCTATTGTGCTTTACATTATCCCATTGTATATTCGTTGACATAACATAAGGGAAAAGCAAATAAAATTTGGGGATATTAAAGAGTATATTTAATTGATTAACTATTAAACTACGGCCCAATGCTTTTGATGAGGAACTGGCTTATAACTATGTCTCCGGCGAATATCCTCCAGGATTAGTCTACTCTCATGCCGATGCCGGCCAGCAGAGCTGCAGTAAGATTTTTGCATATGCTTATTAGTTGCTTCTACTTCTCTCATTTCATCCAAAACAATTTGCCTGTTTCTGCATTCTATGCTACAAAATCCTTGATCACCCCTGCCACAGAAAATTTACATGTGTTTTAGATCAACAAATCCCATCAAAATAATAAAAACTCTCACATTCAGTGATATTAATTTATTGTTAGAAAACTAAAGAGAACATACACTTTTTAAAACATTTGCAAGTACTGGATATCTAGAAGGAAAAAAAGAGCTGAAGATATTTTAAAGAATCTTACCTATACATGTATATGTCTTTGTCCAGGCTCAACTTCTTGTTACACAAGTGACAAAATTTGAGGTAGCAAGATTCAATGGTAGTGGTGGTGGTGGTGGTGGATGGTAGATAGTGATGATGATTATGTACTTTTTTCAGTGCGGATTTTACAACGATATTGGATTTTACTTCTGATATCTGGATAAGCGTTTGCAACCCAACAACCATTGGTCCCTTCTTTGAACTTGGACGATAAGTAGTTTCGCCATTCTTGCAGTAATAACCTTGTAGCATCTTGAATCTTGTTGGCACTGCTAATGCAGAGAAAATAAAGAAAAAGTAGGTGAAAGGAAAGGGGAAACTTTAGTGAAGAGGAAGTGGATATTAAAAAGGACCTGTCTTGCCGACATATATACAGCTAGCAACAATGTGCAAAAGTCCCTTTCATCTGTTTATTTTATTTTGATAATAAGGATTATGAGTTTTATCGTTTATAGTGTTATTCACATGCTGCAAATTCTAACGCATATATATATATATATAACTTTCACTGCTTTTGTTGCAAAAAGGCCATGTATATTAAAGTTGATGCAATGAGAATATGATTCAGTATTAGTGCCCATCATGATGATTTCTTGTTTAGTAAATTATTAATTCATATAAGCATGTGCTTGTAATTTGGAAAAGTTTAAAGCTGTTCATTTCATTTGGGGATGACCCACACATAGTATAATATAGTTTTTCTTTAGTCCCTTACGGAAAATTGTGAAAGAAGGACGTCTTGTTTAGTCAATGGCCGGAAGCAAGAAAAGAGTACATTAAGCCCATTTGCCCGTTATTTGGTTGTAGCCAAGTGAGGAGGGAAAAAAAAATGAAATTATTTTTCTTATTTTATTTGTAAATAAGATATATAAAATAAAAGAAATGGAGAGAAATTACATTTATTAATAGGTTTTTGGAGAAAAATTACACTAATAAAATTTTTTCTCTATTTTGAAGAGAAATATAAAAAAATATTGAGTTAAAAAGTGTGAGGTATATTAAATTTACTAAAATATCCCCAATTTGTTTACACTATTATTTTTTTTCATTTTATTTTTTCACCCTCTTCTCTCTTTACATTGGCAATTGAAGTTACAATATAAATATGCCTATTATTCTTCAAATTGAGTTGTCAAATGATAATTTTCAAATTTAATTTTTAAAAAATAAAATTTATTTACAATAAAGTTAGAAAGATAAATTTCTTGCAAATAAATTTGAATTTCCTCACTTGTGCAAATAGCATATCCAAACAAGAGAAAAAAAAAATAATTTTATTCTTTCTTTACTTCTCTTATTTAATTTCTTTTCAAAATTAGTGCATCAAATTTAGAGTCTCTTTACTACATCCTCCCCCTCCCACTTGTATTTGCTTTTCTTGGTCAATAAATTACAACGTGATTATATAACTGGTGGATTATATATTTAGTAATTTTTGAGTTATTGAATTAAGTCTATTGATAAAAATTTTAAAAAAAAAAAAGATGAGTTCACTTCATAAAGTAACAAAAAGTGATATTATAATTAATGGCTGGGATTAATTTATTTTCATAATCAATAACTAAAATTATGGTGAATTCTACACTGATATTTAATAATACCGTCAAATAATATAATTTTAATTCATTAATAAATAATAATTTTTATATAATCCAATGATATCTAATTTTATCTAATTAAATGATAAATAGTAATAATTTTTATTTAATTCAACAATCACGAAATCCTACCATATGCATAGATAAATTACTCTAATGTTTTCTTAATCACTAACGGGAATTCATTGCATGAACTAATGCACATTACGTAGGCGTGGATAAAATAAAATCCAGCCCAGGACCAAAGTTGCAGCCACCATTGCCCCAGTACAACATTAAGCAGATTGGGCCCAATAAATAGCTGTCAATCTCTTATAATAATATTTTAATGACTAAATCAGAGAGTGGTATATAAAATAAATAAAAAAACTTAATGGAATCATGTGGTCTTTTGTATATTCTTTGTTGTCAATGAAAGACCATGCATAGCAAAAAATTGAATGTTGAACAATAAATTAAAGGTACAGTTTTCTTTTTCAATTACTTCTATTTTGTTTCGTTCAATTTATAAATTTATTTTTATCGTTAGAGTATATACAAAATCATATATCATTAATTAAGATTATTTTGTCTAAATTAATATTCAAAAAAAAGATATTTTAATTTATTCAAAAATTATGAATAATAACATCTGATTTTAATAAGAATGATAATATAACATATGCTATCAGATGCGTATGGAGCTTTTTAGAGATGAATTACTTCAAAGACGCCATTGTAAAAGTTGTTGGAAAATGCAAAATGTTCAGTACCAGCACCAATCTATCTTTTACAATTTAGACTTATCAAGAAAGAGATTCAATACGCCTTTTTTCAAAAACTTAATTTTGAAAGAATTGGAAAATTTGAATTATATTTTAGTGATCTTCTTATTTGAAAAAAATTAATTAATTTTATTTTAAAAACTAAAATAATTTGATAAAAATTAAAATATTTTGCAAATGATTCTATTATTTTAAGATCTATTCTAAATCAAAAAATTTTATTACTATAATGAATGAATTCTATGAATATAATTGAATTTGTCTCACATGATTTGTTTCAAATAATATGTCCCCTCGTTCAAATGGTGAAAATTGTGATCTATTATTATTATAAGTTATATATTTTGAAATTATTAGAATATTAACTATTCCAAAAATAAAGGATAATTTAAAAGATAATTTTTTTTATACACTCTTTTCCCTCCCTTTATTTTTTATACACTCCTTTCTATTTTTTGAGCTATCGGTGAGATCTTGCAACTGGCGGCCCTTTATCTTTAGATTTATTAATTTTTTATTTTGCATTTTTAGTTTGTTGAAGAAAAATATACGAGTTTTTTTTTTTTTACACAATTCTATTTTTGAATCTGCAATTTGAATCATTATAATTTATTTTGATTTTCTTATTTTATGTGTGAGTTTTTTTTTAATCTTAATAATTTTTAGATCTATTTCTATTATTATTTATATTTTTAATGAATTACTTGATTCTTTCTTTATAAAAGTATAAGTTCTCGTTCATGGAAGAATAGATGAATCTCATTATGGATATTTGAGTTTTTCCCATAGAGAAATTTATATATTTTTAATAGATAACTAGTTACTAATTAATTCAAAAGACATAAAAGCCTATATGCAGTCTAATTAACCATCAAGTGAAGTGATTTACTGAAGTATAAATTATTAAGCTCTCTTAATATGATTAAACATCTTCAAATGAAACTATTATAGACATATTATACTTTTGATTATTCTAAATTTTATATTTGTATAAAGAAATATTTGTTTTGCAGTAATTATATCTTGAAAGTTTTTTTTTTTTTTATTTGGCATATGATTTAGGATTTGTTTGGAATAACTGATTGCAATTACTAATATAGCTGGTAACTAATAGCAGTTTAATTTTATATGTTTGATAAACTATATCTAGTATGTACTATTAATTCATAAAAGGACTAATAAGGGTATACTCATAGTATTTATATATTGAATTAAATAAATTAAAATTAAAATATAATAAAATAATATATTTTTCTCTTGTGCTAGTAAAGTATAATTTCAAAATTCAATTCTATAATTATTAATTTATATTTATGAAATATTAATAATTATTCATTTTAAAATTAATTAATATACATCAATATATTACATATAATTTTTTGGAAAATTTATATATAACATTTTGAAAATAAATTATTTTTAATATAAATAATTAAAATATTATGATTTATAGTCAGTAATTGACTAATAAAATTTTTAAGAATAATAAAGAAGTAAAGATAATTTCGACTTTTCTCTGGTTATTACAAGAAAAATTCAAAAAAAAGTTTCAAATAGAAAATGATAAAAATTGCAGCCAATTGGAGTTATATCCACCACTAACAGTATTTTTATATATTTACCAAATAAGTATTTATTAGCAACTATTTTATATATTCACCAAATATTTATATATATTCATTGTTGGATGAGAAATCTTTATTAATTATCAGATGTATCAAATAGTCCCTTGATAAAATTAAAGTTTGACTGAAGCCAGCATTAAAAGCCAATTAAAATCAATTGAATTTCCAAATAATTTACTCTCTCCGTCTCAAAATAATTGATAAAATTTTATTTTTAACGAGAATTAAGAAAGTTTGTTAATTACAGTAATTTGTGTATTTTAATTGCTTTTTTACTAAAATATTCTCATTTATTTTTTTATTTTATCAACATTAATAAAGTATAGTTATTATTGGAACTACAAAAATTGATGATAATATTTAAATATTAGTAGTAAAATGATTATTGAAACTTTAAAAAAATTTATTGAAGACTAATTTTTTTTCTTTGCATTGAAAATACAAATTCAAAGTCATAAATATAGGTAATAATTTATTGATAGTGTGAAAATAGAAGTCAATTAATATGGGTATATTAAGTAATTGTTTAATTAACTATCAATCAAAAAAGGAAATTGCCAATCATTTTTGGATGTCCAAAATATAAATTTTGTCAATTATTTTGAGACTGAAAAAATAGTTATTTAAACACGAATGGAGGTAATTAATTACACCTATCATTAACGAAAAAAAAATCTGCCATTTCCAGATATTTTGAAACATCCATCTATTAGTATTTTTTTAGAAAGAAACCGAAGAGATATACCAATATATGGTGGAGAAGAACATGAGACACGGATGCCAGTTTCCATTTCAATTTTTGGGCGGAGTAACATTGAGAGAATAAATGAACCTTTTTTCAATTTGCATTAGGAATAATTAGCCTGGCCACCTAGCAAGGTCCAAATCTTGATGTTGCTATTCAGATTCTGACGTGAGGGCTCTTTAATGGCCAGTTTCAACAATCCCTTTCTGGAGTCATAATGCTGTGTTAATAATCTTCAAAGCATATTGACTTTGCCCTAATCAAAATAATTAATCATGCCAAATAATCAAGAGAATATGAATACGTAGTAGTTTTCCTAATATTAAAAGAAAGGTACCTTCTATTCATAGATGCCTCCACGTTTTAGACTTGAAAATGTTTATAGGCATCCAAAAGTAACTGAATCTTTCGAATTATAATTATCTTGAGCTTAGAAATTTAAGAACAACTAGGACTCTTTGAGCACATAAAACGAACCCTCTCCTACAAAACCCATAAGGAGAAACTATGCACCTTATTACTATCCCTTGCGTTCCTTTCTTTTCTTTAAACATGGGCAAGCTTCAAATCAAGAACTTTCTGCTTCTCCGGTGCATTATATCTATCTCAGTATTTCTGAGAGCTTTAAATGTGGTCATTGGTCTGCTTGATTATAATGATATTGAGAAAAAACATTGTGTGATGCAGCGGGCGATCGTATGCAGTTGCAACAGAAAATCTACGCAAGCGGCCAGTTTTACCGGTGATGAGTAACGCAAAACATTTTGTGCCAGCAGAAGATTTGTCAGAGAATAAGCTAAAGGAGACCTTTTCAATGAAAGATCCAAAGACTGGCAACTGGATTCCTGAGAGTCACTTTGGCCATATAGACGTTGCAGATTTGCGAGAGAAATGTCTCGATAAAAAGGAGAAACTTTAAAATATTTGACGACTCTGCTTGATTTATAAAATTGTAATAGGCAAGGATGCCTATTCTAGTCTGCTTCTTGTTCTCTCTTCTAATAAACAAAGAGCTAAATAATAAATTTTGCCTTTTTGCCTTACATGGCTGTCCCTGCTCTCTCTATAATTTAGATAGGATCCTATACATATCCCCTAATATGCCATATCAAGTCAACTTCTAATCTCAGTTGTTCCAGAAATTTGATGCATATGACTTATTTGCATTATGACAATGCTAAAAACACAAAAGCAACTACACAAGGGCTTCAGTTTTGCTGGTACTACAGTCGGGAGGAAAGTTTATGGATCGATTCAAAAATTGTCGAGATATAATGCATTCATATATATCATGTCTAAAACTAGTACTGTGATAGCTTTTCCATCAAGAAAAAAAGAAAATCAGAATCACATTCAAACATGACTACAAATATAACTGTATCAGCTCATCACTGACGACAGATGGAGTAAGCACACCAAGATCAGTAAAGAGCAATGTCAGATATTGAGGAGGAGTGTAATCCCTGGCAGATTTTTCGACCTCCACCTTTGATGGTATGGGTACCCCAAAATCAATGGGACGTAAAGCAGGAGCCAAGTCTTTCTGATCTAATGGATAAAGACGAGCAAACTGCAAAATAAAGAATCTATATGTAACTATTTATAATGACATAACAGTTCAATTCAACGAACTGATTTCCGTGCGCACGATGAAATTCTGCTCATTGAATATTAATTGTCCAAAATCTTATCCTGAATGCCACTACAAACTGAATTAATTGTGTTTTATGTATTTACGAGATTTAGCATACCTTATAGCTTTCAGCAGCCACATATACAGGTTTGTTCATGCTATGTGCCACCAGTGCAATCTGGTATGTTCCCATCATGTTAATTATACCACCACTTTCGACAACTCCATCTGCTCCAACAAATACCATGTCTACTTCATCCATACTA